>PISX010008203.1:0-83564 GCA_004024625.1 Mellivora capensis | reverse complement strand
GCTTCCCGCTCCGATACCTGCTAGCTCTGCGACACTCAGACACCCCCGATCCTTCTGTGACCCTGCGGGACCTGGGGCCACGCTGACCCCGCGTGGGCTTCACCCCGGTTTAGCCTCTGGAGCGATGTCCCTCTGTGGAGCAGACTTTTAAAAGTTCCGATTTAGTGCTCCGTGGCTCTGCCGCTTGCCGGGAGCCGGCCCCTCCCCCGCGGTCTATCCTCCCGTCGCTTTCGATTCACTTCTCCGCCAGTCTTACCTTCCAGAAAGTGGCCGATTTTCTGTTTCCAGAATTGCTGTTCTTCCTCTCTTCGATTTCCTGTTGGATTTGTAGGTGTTCGCAATGGTTTGATAAGCTATCTAGCTGATCTCCTGCTACCTGATGTCGTCTCAGCTGCTACTTCTCTGCCATCTTCCCAACTCTCCAAGGACTGTATATATTTTTGAAATGAGTGATACATGTCTAAGAAGTTTAAGTACTTGAATAGAGATAGCAGGAAAAGTTTTCTGAAGTCTTAAAAAGATGAATTAACTTTGTAATCTCCCTGTTCTTCTTTTTGATGTTCATACTGTTATCACCGTATTTTGGGGGTAGCCTTTCTGTCTGCTACTGTCTGCTTTTGACATAATCATATTTATTTTTGGAAGTTTTCTTTCACTGGCTTACTTTTAACTCA
This sequence comes from Mellivora capensis, assembly GCA_004024625.1. Taxonomy (NCBI): domain Eukaryota; kingdom Metazoa; phylum Chordata; class Mammalia; order Carnivora; family Mustelidae; genus Mellivora; species Mellivora capensis. The sequence goes on along the minus strand of PISX010008203.1, from coordinate 82,890 downwards.
TGCGTTAAGTTCCCCATACCAATCTTGAACTGACCTTTTCTACCAGAAATTCTTTTTCCTTTTAGCAAGGAATACTTTAAAATCTAGGATCTGAGTCCTTTGTGCAATTCAGCAATTTTTTCATGGCTCTGTCTCTTGTCTGACCCTGCTTTTAAATTATCCAAATAGTATCGTGGTGAGCCTAAAGTATATGCATTTAAAAGAAATCTGAATTCATAGGTAGCGGTTTACTTATGTATTTCTGAGAACGAATTATGTATCATGCATTTTTTATAAATGATGATTATTTCTGTCCTTCATTCACAACATAAAGCCTGTTTTAAGTTAGATCTCATTATTACCTAACACGCTATTCAAAACCCTTTTTTTTTCATTCTGTGAAAATTTGACCGGAATCATAAAGTCACAGAATGTAGAAAATGAATCTTAGAGCAGTGATTTTGGCTTTTTGTAATTTCTTTCCTATGTAGTGCTGTTATCGTGTTTTCCAATGCTATTTTTAAAAAGGCCACTTAAAAAAAAAAGATTTATTTAAAGATTTATTTATTAATTTTGGAGAGAGAGTACACAGGAGCAGGGTGGGGGTGAGGGGGAGAAGGGCAGAGGGACAGAATCTCATGCAGACTCCCTGCTACGCATAGAGCCTTATGCGGAACAAGACCTCATAACCCTGAGGTCACCACTGGAACCAAAGTCAAGGGTCGGATGCTCAACACTCTGAGCTGCCTAGGTCCCCAAAACGTCCATGACTGTAATAATACCTTCAGGTATTATATTCGTCATTCATGGTAAATTTACAAGGACCTTATAAAGCATATTTTGGAAGTGTATGTTATTCCTATGGAATGTCAAAAATACTTGTGATAAAGGGAGACAGAGAATTGGATCGATGACAAAAGATCCAGGGTGAACAAAAGGTTATCAAAAGTTTAGTCATGATAAATTCTGGCCTTAACTTTGAAATCACACAGATGACTCTGGTCACAATCTCAGAACTTTTAAAACATGGTCCATCAGGGGCACCTGGGTAGCTCAGTGGATTAAGCCTCTGCCTTCGGCTCAGGTCATGGTCTCAGGGTCCTGGGATTGAGTCCCACATCAGGCTCTCTGCTCGGTGGGGAGCCTACTTCCCCCTCTGTCCCTGCCTGCCTCTCTGCCTACTTTTGATCTCTCTCTCTGTCAAATAAATTTAAAAAACAAACAACAAACAAAAATAAATTTAAAAAACAAACAACAAACAAAAAGACATGGTCCATCATTTTGCAGTTGCCATACTGTCTTACCCTGACCTCATCCTTGCTCTTGTGGTCAAAGAATTATGGGAGTTAAGAACTAGGACACTGCCTTCTCATTTTGCCTTAATGACATTTAAGGGCTAACCCAGGGAATACTACCAAAACATCTAAAAGAAAGAGAAAATTAGTTCATTGAAACATCTGTCTGAGTAGTTACCCAGCTTACTAGTAATACTGGCTATTTTTCTTTTCTGTTGGATGGCACAAAAGAATAGGTCACTAAATCCTTGATGTGAGCTTTTTTTTTCTTGGTAATTTTACATTTTGGGGTAAGTAATTTGTCTCAAATAGGAATGTGTGAGAAAAATCTAGTTAACTAATCAGAGGTTCCTAGTTGTTGGGCTCTCGTTAATCACAATTTTTACTGTATAATCATAATGTATTTTGGATGTTCTCATTTGTGTTATTTTTTCAACTCTTTGTGTTGGTATTTTGATTATTTGATTACATCTGTCTACCATAGTGTTATTTAAAACTGCATTTATAACAAAAATTCGTCCAACTTAGCAAATAAAATGAGAATTTGGAAAGACAGCCAATAGTTGAAACGCTGTTGTTTCCTCTTGACTTGGCTTGGCACTTAGTGGGTTGCAGATTTGGGATGAAGCGACATGATATGATAATTGGTGTGGTCCAAAATGACTAGTTTATCCAGCTGGAGACATGTGGACTATGTGGAGTGCGGAGATGGAAGCCTACGACCATTTTGCTCTCTTGCAGAGAGCACTTTTCATGTGTTTACATTTTGAGGGTCTCACAAAAGATTCTTTTTTTTTTTAAATTAAGAAAATAAGGTTCTATTTTTAAACTAAATACAAACATTTGATGGGGAGGTACTTTATGGGCCTCTGTCTTGGCTGAAGAGGTTTCTCATCTCGCATTCTGCCATTTATAACTGGTAATTGTAGGGGTGCCTGGGTGGCTTAGTGGGTTAAAGCCTCTGCTTCCGGCTCAGATCATGATCCCAGGCTCCTGGGATTGAGCCCCACATCGGGCTCTCTGCTCCGCGGAGAGCCTGCTTCCTCCTCTCTCTCCCTGCCTGCTTCTCTTGCCTACTTGTAATCTCTGTATGTCAAATAAATAAAATTCTTTAATAAAATTAAAGAAAAAATAACTGGTAATTGTATAGGTATTTGGATTCCTATAATGTATTTTGAGGTCCTGTGGACCTAACTGTCTTACTTTTCTAGTGTTCTCTTTTTATCAGAACTTCTGCTTAAGAGATAAGAACTAACAATTTTAGCACTCAGCCCAGTGTTTTACATTATTATTTTATTTTATCCTTCAATCAAACTTGCAAGGTGGTTATTATTCCCATTGTCACACAAAGAAAAGGAGACTTTATTTGTTCAGAATCTAAAAATTCCCTTTTCTTCTGTGTTGGTTTTGGACACAAGGGAAAATATACATCCTGAGTTTAAGGCTTTGGTTTTTCTGTATTTTATCTGAGTGATTTCATATTTAACTTTTAATTTTCTCCTGTATTTAATGCCTTTGAAAAACCGTATCTCAGCCTGGACTCATCTTAGAACCTCTAGACCTCTCTTTCAGCTTCCTATATGCTATCATAGACATCTCATCCCCCAATTCTTTATCTTCTGTACATTTGTTCTGTTGATTCCCTGCTCTCCTTCCATCTTCTGCTCTGGGTGGGTTTAATCCTCTTGGTTCCTAATGGCCGAGAGACTGGTCCAAGCAATATGCTGCAGTAGCTACTCTGGACAATACAAGGAGAATGAAGCTCCTTCCCCAAGCCATGAGTCCTTTCAGGCACCAGTGCTAATGGATAGAATACGAGGCATAAAATACACGATTTATTCTTTATGTCGATCTGACCAGAGGTCATGGGAGAATCAACAGTTCAGGGCTTGGCTCTAATGGTGCCAGGGATACATTTTGGTTTTCCATTTTTCATATTTAATCTCCATTCTTCACCCAGTAACCTTATCCTTTACTTTAGCAGCACTCACCTTTACTTCTCTAGATGGTGCCCTGTGGTGGCAGTCTCTACATCATGTTTTGTTCTCTCCCTGATTAGTTTGTTGGCAAAATTCATTAGCAACTTGTTCATTATAATACCATAAACACAGGGTGGATCCATTGCTTGGGAACTAAATATGATTTATACAGAAGAGTTTTTGTTGAAACTATAACTCTACCTGGTAAATTCCCACTGGATAGTTGACTCATTTCTTTTAGTCACAAAGGATGTAAACATTCTGTACTTTCTTTTGTCTATTTCCCTGAGGTATTAGTGACCACGTTCCCTTGAATTAGTGGATATCCTGTGGTTTTCATCCATGTCCCCTACATTTAACTCGAAGCCTGACACAGAGTTGGTATTTAATAAAAAAGGACATTTGTGTTGAACTAGGCAGTGTTCTGTAGGGGAGGGAGAATGCAAAGATTTATGAGGTGTTTTAAAGGTGAACCTACTGTTTAGGTTAGGTGGCAGGATACTGTATATAAATTTAATACTATAAAGTAGCTTTCCCAAAGAATACAGTTAATATCACACAGGAATTCATTTGTTACTTTTCTTTGGCTCGACTCTGTTTCCTATTTCTTTGTGTACCTGTACTGTATACAACACTGTATATTTTAATGTATTGGCTCAAATGCTTTGCTTTTAAGTTGCTTTTGGTATGTAAATAGTAAATATACATACGGGTTTTTCTTTTTCTAAAGTTGTGACTGTGTCAAGCGCTGTATTGTTTTTGTTACACATTTCTACTTGTGTTTCTTCACAGGCAGCAGAAGATGTCGTTTTCATTGGACCTGACACACATGCTATTCAAGCCATGGGTGACAAGATCGAAAGCAAATTATTAGCTAAGAAAGCTAAGGTTAACACAATCCCTGGCTTTGATGGAGTAGTCAAGGTGAGAAACTATGTTATTGTAATATACATGTCCCTAAGTCAAACATTTTGTGAAAAGCATAATATAAAATGCAGTTATTACTAAATGCAACAATATAAATGCAAGACGAAATGCAAAAATATGCATGTGTAGGTCACAATAAATCAGTGTTGTTTACACTGGATTAGTCTTTTTTTTTTTTTTTTTTTTTAAGATTTTTATTTTTAAGTAATCTCTGCACCCAACATGGGGCTCGAACTTAACAACCCCAAGACCAAGAGTCGCCTGCTACACAGACTGAGCCAGTCAGGCGCCCATGGATTATTTTAAATGGTACAAATTAAGAGGATTTTTACTTAAAAATTAAAAGGATTTTACTTAAGCATCGTATTTCATGATCAAGAATTTTTTTAAAATTGAAGTCTCATTGACACATAAAGTCACATTAATTTCAGGTGTACAACATAGTGATTTCACAACTCTATACATTATGCTCTGCTCACCACAAGTGTAACTATCATCTGTCACCAGACAACCCTACTATAGTCCCATTGATTGTAGTCCCTGTGCTGTAGCTTTTATTCCTATGACTAATTTGATAAGTGGAAACCTGTACTTCCCAGTCCCCTTCACCCACATACCCATCCCACCACTCCCTTCCCTTTTGGATGCTTACCAGTTTGTTCTTCGTGTTTATGGATATGAGATTCTACCCCCCCCCCCTTTTTTAAAGTATTTTATTTATTTATTTATTTAGAGAGAGGGCACACAAGTGCGGAGGGGAGGGAGGCAGAGGCAGAGGGAGAGGGAGAAGCAGGCTCCTGATTGAGCAGGGAGCCAGATGTGGGGCTGGATCCCAGCACCAGTATCACAACCTGAACCGTTTAACCAACTGAAATCCCCCAGGCTCTAGGAGATTCTGCTTTTTGTTTATTTGTTTTTCGGATTCCGCATATAAATGAAGTCACATGGTATTTGTCTTTCTCTGACTTATTTCACCTAGTTTAATACCCTCTGGATCTATCCATGTTGTCAAAAATGGCAAATTCTCAGTCTTTGTTAAGGCTGAGTTATGATCCGTGTGTGTGTGTGTGTGTGTGTGTGAGAGAGAGAGAGAGAGAGATCTCTTCTTTCTCCATTCATCTATCAGTGAAAACTTGGGCTGCTTCCATGTCTCCGCTGTTGCAAAGAATGCTGCAGTAAACATAGGGGTACATATATTTGAATTCATGTATTTGTTTTCTTTGGGTAAATGCCCAATAATAGAATCACTTATATAATATTTCTATTTTTAATATTTAAAGGAACTTGCGGGGAAACTGGGTGGCTCAGTCGGTTAAGCCTCTGCCTTCAGCTCCGGTCATGATCCCAGGGTCCTGGGATCGAGCCCCACATCAGGCTCCCTGCTCAGCAAGGAGTCTGCTTCTCTCTCTCCCTCTGCCCCTTCCCCAGCTCATGCTCTCTCTTTCTCTCTCGTTCTCACTCTCTCTCAAATAAATAAATCTTTTTTCCCCCTTTTTTTAAGGTACTTCCATACTGTTTTCCTCAGTGGCTGCTCTAGTTTGCATTCCCACTGATAGTGCAGGAGGGTTCTTTTTCCTCCACATCCTCACCAACCCTTGTTATTTCTGGTCTTTTTGATTCTAGCCCTTCTGACAGGTGTAAGATGATGATCTCATTGTGGTTTTGATCTGTGTGTCCCTGATAATTAGCGACGTTGAGCATCTTTTCATGTGTCTGTTGGCCAACTGTATTGTCTTTTTTGGACAAGTATCTATTCAGGTCTTCTGTACATTTTTAATCAGATTATTTGTATTTTGGTATTGAGTTATATAGATTCTTTCTTTATTTATTGGATATGTCATTTCAAATATCTTCTCCTGTTCGGTCATGATTAATATTGACTCATACTTTCATAGGAAAAAACTTGATGATTTAAAAGATGTTCTCTTAGTGCTCTGGATTGCATTTAATGACGGTATATGTTTAACATTTGTAACATTATGATGTTCTGTGTGTATCTTTGTGTTGAGCTTCTGTCCATATGCATAAAACATCAATTATAAATGTGTTTCTGGTAGAAAGTGGTATAGCTGTAGATGATTCTAGATCCCAAACATAACTCCTCATTAAGTAAGCAGCTTTCGCAGCTGATGCCCAGGATCCCTCACCACATGGTGCTTCCAGTTTAGTGGAAAGAAATGTGTTGTTCTCTTCCTAGAGTACAGTAACTCCTTGTCACTTCATAGCTATCACCTTAGTCTCTCTTCCCTTTCACAGCCACAGGTCTTAGAAGAATTGCCCTTACTTGTTTTCATGTCTGCACTGTTCACTTAATCATTAATCTCCCACAGTCAGGCTTCTTTCCTCATTCTTATGGAAATTTCTCTTGCAATGGCTACCAGCAAGCTTTCCTTCTCAGAAAATTCAATACATAATTTGTAATCCTGCTCTTTAGCTCTTCAAAGCATTTGAGTCTCTTGGTCACTTTTTCCTTCTTGAAATATCTACTTCTGGCACATGATTCAGTTCTAGTTATGTTTTTGTATTTTTTGGCTTATTTTGAATGCTTGTTCTTAGTCTTCATGCTGATTGTTCTTCCTATCTTTGTTCTGTAAATGTGGTTTTATTTTGGATTCTGAGTAGGAAATGTTTTCTTACTGTACACTCTCACTCTAGGGCAGCCTTACTTATTCTTACGGCTCACATCTCAATTCTCTATATATTTATATGGGCTAGATCTCTCCTGAATTTCAAAACTGCATGTGTGGTTGCTTCTTAAATAGTTCCGCTTGATTCCCCTGAGGCATCTTGAAAGTAATAAGTTAAAAGTTAAGCTCATAATTTTCTCTTTGATTAGCAATTGGCAAACTATGTCTCCATGCCCGTCTGATTAATAAATAAAGTATTACTGGAACACAGCCATGCTCTCTCCTTTACGGATTGCTGATGGCTGCGTTTTTCCACTAAGTGACTGAGTTGAGAAATTGTGACAGACTGCGTCACCCAGCAAACCTGAAATATTTATTACCTGGCCCATTCGGAAAGTGTTTGCTGATGCCTGCTGTAAGCGTCTCAACCGGTTTCTTTCCTGCCTGGGAAAGGGGTGGTATTTTCCACACTGTTTCTCAAACTAGAACCTTAGAGGCTTCACCAGCTGACTCACCCCGGTGCTCCACCCAGTTAGCTTTCAACACCGTTGCTTAAGTGACCTTTTCAGAAATCCAGATTCAATCCGATGCCTGTGTTTAAAAATTCTTGAATGGCTACTAATTCAAATCCTTTAAATAGCTGGGCTTTGTTTTTTCTCTTCAAACTGATAGTGTGCCGATTTACCCTTTACATTGCGTATGCCAACCATATATGACGTCTTTCAGGTTCTTGAAACTTCTGTACTAGATTCTGTCATGTATGTTAATTCTGCTTCTCTCTTCATTCCTTATTGTCTCCTCATTGTTTGGCTGTTGGCTTAAACATACATTCCTCACAGAGGCATTACTCGACTGCCTAGATTAGATTAGGCCTTCTGCTGTATTTTCTCTTGGTACCCTGTACTTCGCCCATCACATTTTAAATCATTCATACATTCATCTACTAAGTAAATATTTAAGTGCATACTATTTGTCCGATGTTGTTTGAAGTGCAATGTGTATAGTAATGAACAACAATAATAAAAATATTCCTGCCCTCATGAGCTTATACTATAGAAGAAGGAGACAGACAATAGACAAATAATGAAATACATAGTACATGCTATGGTGAAACATGAGACAGGGAATGCGGGAAGGGGATGCTAGGAGGGTGGTGACAGGGCAAGTCATGCGGATATTAGGAGGAAGAGCAAAGCATATTAGGCAGAAAGAGTAACAAGTGTAAATGTGTTGAGATTGAAATGTACTTGATGTTCAACAAACAACCAGGAATCTTGTGGCTTCTGTGATCAAGGGAGTGAAGAATCAGAGATGAGGGGATTGAAGTAGGATATAGTAGGGAGCTCAGATTTTATAGGCCTTTCTGCCCATTTTAATGATGAGTTCAATGTATACTTCCTGCACGCAATTGTAAACTCCTTGCTGGAAGGGATTGCATTCTTTTTGTTACTGCATCACTTACACATGTGCCTAGAACAGAGTCAGTGCTCATGAAATACTTGTTGGATGAATAATCTCCTAGGAGATGAATTTTTACACATATAACCGTGGTATACACATTATCTGTCATGTAGTACATATTTATTAGACACACCAAAGAAAAGAAAGCATAATGAAAAACCGAGAAAACATAAAACAGACAATAGAAATAGATTCACATATGTTGTAGATACTGGAGTTGATGATAACTGTGAAATAAGTATGATTGATCTGTTAAAAAGGTTTTTATGAAGAAAATGTGGAAAAAATAAATGTATAAAGAATTTCACCAGGGGTTCCTGGGTGGCTCAGTGGGTTAAGTTGCCAATTCTGGCTTTTGGCTCAGGTCATGGTCTGATCCCTGAAGTCATGGGATTGAGTCCCATATTGGGCTCTGTGCTCAGTATGGAGACTTCTTCTCCCTTTCCCTCTGCTTCTTCCCCTGCTTGCTCCCTCTCCCTCTAAAATAAATAAGTTAAAAAAATTTTTTTAAAGAATTTAGCCAGGGAATTTGAGTCTCTAGGTAAAATTAAATGGAAAGTATGTAATGGCAAATGTATGGAAGTAAGGACTTTAGATAGGTTTAATAATAAACTAAGTAGAATATAGGATCCATGTGTAGTGTATATCAGTATTTCATCGCTTTTTATGGCTGAATAATATTCCATAATAGGACTAAACCACTTTTTTTTTTTTTTTAAAGAAGCTATTCATTAGTTGATGGACATCTGAGTTATTTCCATCTTTTGGTGATTATAAATAATGCTGCTACAAACATTTGTGTGCAAGTGTTTGAGTATCTGTCTTGAGTTCTTTGGGGGTATTTACCCAGGAATGGAATTGCAGGGTCATATGGTAATTCCATGTTTAACTTTTTGAGGAACTGTCAGGCATCCAGGCCTTTGTATAATCCTCTCTTCAGTTTGGGTAAAACCTGTGACTTGCTTCTCTAACTGTTAGAATAACTACCTGACCTAGGTTATATTATAGAGCAAAGGTGATTTGCTGTCACTGCATTAACTTGCATTGTAGGGCAGAGTAATTGAGTGTTACTGCTGTGAGTATGTTTCATTATATAAGACTCCATCTTAGGAGACTAGAGAACAAATTCTAGTTTTTGACTTGACATAAGCAGCCATGTTGAGGAGGTCCGCATGACAATAAACTTCAGGTAGCTTCTAAGGATCTGAGTTAGGGCAGTCTCTGTCTGAGAGCTAGCAGAAAGGTAGGGTGCTTAGTCATGCAGCCACAAAGAAATAAACTCTGCCAACCATCTGAATGAGCTTGTATTTGTCCCCAGTTGAGCCTCCAAATTAAAAGGCAGTATAGCCCACACCGTGACTGCAGACTTGAAAGACTGAGCCGAGTGTGACGAGTATGACAAGTCTTTTCTTTAGTAGGCTGTCAACTGTTGGGTTTTTTGTTTTTTTTTTTTTTTCATTCTTGTTTTAGAGAGCTGTATAAATTCAGGTGGTGGTTTGGATGGGTTATTATGAACTGTGATCTATTTCGCCCCAGTATTTCTGCAGTATAGTTTTAATTTTTTTCAACAAAATATCTGGCCTTCTTGAGATCTTCAGTGTGGGCTTGATTTTGGTCACAAAGGTAGTAATGAGTTAGAGTCTAAGTTAATTCTGTCTTGATGATGAATAGCAGAGTCCTCAGGAATTCATACATGTGGTCATTAGGAGAGCATATGATCTGAAAATTCTGTTTGTCCTACATACTCTTTCTCATGAAGTCAGTGGATGTGGTGTCTTGTAGGAAGAAGATGACCTAAGCTGAAATCAAGAGTCAGATGCTTAACTGACTGAGCTACCAAGGTGCCTCTCAAGAGATTGCTTTAATGTCTGGAGTAGAAACATCTCATTTTATCTGTAAGGCCATCAATTTTTTCTGTTTATTATTCTGCTTTTGTCTATGGGCTCTTTCAAAATTTATAGTATCGAATTAAAGATCTGTCTGTGTGACTCTTTCCATCCAGTTTTTGCTTGTTTTTAAAATTTTCTGTTTCTGGCTTAAGGCTACTCACAGAAAGTGAGGAAGGAGCTGGATCACAACTGCTTTGGGGTCCACTCCTGAATGCCTACACATACTATGGAGCCTGTTTCTGAGGTGCCCAATAGATGTCTCCTTTCTTTGCCAGCACAACTAGATTAGAGGCCAACCTATGTTCATAGGAAAGATTCTGATAGTAGCTTCCCCAGGATCTTTCCTGTTATTTCCAGTTTTTCTAAACTTGTCTGGTTTCCTGTGCAATTAGGAGTCTGAAGTCACTCGTAGGTCTTCCATTTTGCCCTTGTATCCAGTATGTATGTATTTATTTAATCTCTGCTTTTTTTTTTAATTTTTAAATTAAAAACATTAAAAAAAAAAGATTTTATTTAACACAGAGACGGAGTACGCAAGCAGGGGGAGTAGCAGAGGGAGGAGCAGGCTGAGCAGGGGCCTTAACATGGGGATTGATCCCAGGATCCTGAGATCATGACCTGAGCTGTAGCCACCCAGGTGCCCCTTTTATCTAAGGTTCTTTCTTTCTTTCATTTTTTTTTTCTTTTAAGAGAGCACTAGAGAATAGAGAGCCAGCACAAGTGGGGGGCAGTGGGGGGGGAAGCAGGCTCCCTGATGAGCAGGAAGCACGACGTGGGGCTCGATCCCAGGATCCTGGGATCATGACCCGAGCCGAAGGCTGATGCCCAAGCTACTGAGCCACCCAGGCACCCCTTATCTCAGGTTCTTACTAGCAGTGTGAGCTGATTCATATCAATCTGAGGACCCTGGATTATTTATACGTTCCCCAGTTTCTCTCTATATTTCTGTCTAATCTTTGTAAGCTTTTGAAAGTCTTTGGTAATGCTTCTTAGTTCAGAATGAGACCAAAGTTTTAATTTAGCCATCAAGGCTGATCCAGTTCTGAAATTAGCTTAATTTTAAAAGATAATGTTGCTTTGAGGGTTTCTGGCCAGTTAGAAGAAAGGGGGAGCAGGTCAGTGGAAGAAAGAGCAGGGCAGGAGGAAATGGAGGAAAACAGGATGGAGGAAAAGGAATAGCAGGATAAAAACCATCGGGTTCGACAGAGTTTTCATTTTTCACATTTTTCATTTGGCTTTTCCTATGCCTTTCCTTCTTCATTTGAACTTTGTCTTCCCTTTGAATTTCATAAGGAAGCAAATTTGGAATCTGAATTTCTTTTGGAAGCTTCCTTATTGTAGTGAAAAAAATTACAGAACACTAGGTGTTTGAGCTTTTTATTAACTACCCCCCTACCCAAACAGATGAGTCTCACATGAACCATTCATATCAAAAGCTTACAAAAGAGTCTGTGATAACTTTTAATTATCCTAGGTAAGATTTTGTTTTTTAGAAGCATAGGAACATAAACTTGATTTCTGGACTTAGTACCTTTAAGGAGAGGTTTGCTTCAGAGAGAGCATAGACTTGGCCTAAGACAAACCCATGAGAATCTTGTAATAACATAGCAAATGTGTTGTTTGTTCACCTCATGTCTTGGGCCACCAGCGGAGTGGTTGGCCATCTCTAATGGTAGACCTGACAATATGCAATGCCTTAGTGGTTTAAATTTGGGAGGGAGAGCTCTCCCAGACCCAGACTCCCATGGACAAAATAAGTCAAGACAAAAAGTTCTCAAATTTGTTTGTTTGATTTTATAGATTTTATTTATTTATTAGAGAGAGTGAGTGAATGAGAGAGCATGAGTGGGAGGAGAGGGCGAGGGAATAGTGGACTTGCCACTGATCAGGGAGCCCCCTGTGGAGCTTGACATTGTGACCAAAACCAAAGGCAGACACTTAACTGACTGAGCCACCCAGGCGCCCTTCAAGGTTTTGATGCAGATTTCAAAGGAAATTTTATCCTGTTCAGATAACAGTGTGATGAAATCCTCTGAATATATCAGCTTCTGCAGCTACATGAAGGTGAACTTATAGGTCCTATACTTGTCTTCTTCCATGTAAACTTTGTCTGTGGGCTTCGAACAAAAAATGTTGAGGATATTTTATTTCCAATAAGGAAGTCTTCCTCTAGTAATAAACATTTTCAAATCTAATCCAAATATCAAAGGATTCCTCATTCCTGAGTTTCCTAAAAAGGAAATCGGAGCTCTCCCCAGTAAGATTTTTGTCACTGTTATGGTTGGGGACACCCCTGGGTGGGGCCTCAGTGGGCATCAGAGGAGCTCTGCGGTTTTTCAAATCCAGGGTCTTTAACAGAACTTAGTGGAACCTCCCAGATTGCCTCAAAGTGACGGTATCTGTAATTGTAGTAGGTATAATAAAGTTGGCTTTGCTTGTTCAACGAGTTCATCTTTTCCGGGAGGCTACATTTGACAATCTGCATTTGAATTTGCAACTGCTGTTAATTTGTAAAATTGGGATAAGTAGCAAGTAGAAGAAAAATCACTCACCTTTTCAGTTTTGTCTCCTTGTATGCTTTAGGCTACTTTTAAGATCCATTCATGCCTTTACGTAATGGCAGACTCTCATTACCTGTGTCACTTTTAACTATGATGTACAGTTCTTGACACCTGTTGTCTGAGTTTAGTTAAGCCCCAACTTAACATGCAGGTTATATTTTTCAGATAAATATTTAAAAATAATTTTAGGAATGCCCTTTTGTTTTGCTCATAAATTTTCATTCTGGTTTTATTTCTAGCTTACTTTTAGTTACTTGTTATAAGAGCCTGCACATACTTTTAAAAATTTGGTTATTTAGTTTTCTTTTGTAGTAACTATATTCGTTTGGAACTACACTGTTCTTCACATTTATAGTTTTAGATTTGCTACATAAGAGATTACTTTTAAAGGGTATCTATGCAGGTAGAGTTTTGCTGATGCAAATAAATAGTATAAATTTTTGGGTTACCTTGTGGTTTTAGCAATTGCATTAGCAATACTTTTCCATTGGAAGCATGTATGTGTTAACTATAGGTAGTTCTTTTTTAAATCCATAGGTTGGTTTTTTTGGTTTGCTTTAGTTTTGTTTGTTGTCCCTCCCTTCCCCCCTCCCCCAACCCCCTTAGCCTGTAGTATCTTTAAGGCTAAATTTCTTTCTTTCCTTTTTAAAAATATTTTATTTATTTATTTGACAGAGCGAGAGAGCACAGAAGCAGAGGGAGCAGTAGAGGGAGAAGGAGAAGCAGACTCCCCACTGAGTAGGGAGCCCAATGTGTGGCTCAGTCCCAGGACCCTGAGATCATGACCTGAGCCGAAGACAGTCGCTTAGCTGTCTGAGTCACCCAGGCGCCCCTAAATTTCTTTTTTTCTTGACAACTGTTTTCTAGGTTTTTCCCCCAAGTAATGGTCACCTAATTTGAGTAAATTAATGTGGTTTCAGTTCATTACATTTCTTTTTAAAACATTTCTTCCTTTCCCATTTGAATATTTAGGCCAGTGTATGGAGGGTGTATAGAGATGGTTTGCCACAGTCTTTAAAAACCTTCTGTGTGGTTTTCATTATGTCTCGTTCTTGAATCATTCTTTTGATTAGAGGGAAACCACATTATTTTAAGGTATAATCCTCAAGTAGTCATCTGATAACAAGTATTTGCCTTTAACAAGTTCTGTTCTATTCAAATCTTATTGACTTGATCTCCAGAGCTTGAGAGCATTGTGGGTGTGCATCTGAAGCTGGTTGAAGACAGAGTTTGGAACCCCAGCTCACTTGGTTAACAAAGAATAATGAGCTTCAGACTCTGATTTCAAAGGGTTTTAAGTCCCCTTAGGTGACCTACAAGTAGACAGGCGATTTAGTACATTTTAATAATTCGAAGCTCAGAGTGCATGGGTCTCCAGGAGGAGGGCCGCCTAACCTAGTTTGGGGCTGCCATGGCAGAGGGGAGTGATAGCTAAGTGATAGCTGAAGTTTGAGTAGTAGTGAGTTAGCTAAAAAGTGATGGGAGACACAGCTTTTTTTTTTTCTTCAGATTTTGCTTATTATTTGACAGAGATCACAAGTAGGCAGAGAGGCAGGCAGAGAGAGAGGGGGAAGCAGGCTCCCTGTCCTGCAGCCCCAAGACGCAACTTTAAGAACACCTTATTGGTAAAGTTTGTTGCTGAGCCCCTGCGTGAGCTTTACAAAAGTGCTGTTTTGAACATCTGAGGCTGCAGAAAGAGTAAGCTGGAGAGAAAATAAGGATCCAGATATGTGTGGCCTTGACTTCGACGCACCTGGATTTGGGGGTGGCTCTGTTCGCATTGGGAGCCTCTGAATGGTTTCCTGTAAAAAAGTTAACATGATAAAATTGTAGAATTAGATAACTTTCTTTGATTTGTGATGTGGAAAACGGATTGGAGCAGTGCAAACGAGGTTGGTCAGTGAGTTAAAAGTGCTTTTCCTGGGCACTAAATGATAGAGACCTAAAATGAAGTAGAATTTGTCGCGAGGTTGGTCAGTGAGTTAAACGTGCTTTTCCTGGGCACTAAATGATAGACACCTAAAATGAAGTAGAATTTGTCGTTTCTCCGATCTGGTACACGTCAGGAGTGGGGCAGAGGGAGGGATCACTGCATTTTGTTGTGATATCAGCATTCCAGCTTTGGGGGAAGTTCATTAAATATCTCTGAGTTCCTGTTGCCCTTTACATCTCAGAGCAGAGTGTGGTAATGTATTTGAATGAGGTTGGTAAATTTCGCAGGATAGGCTTAAAGTAGTCATTGTTTTTGTCACCTAATTAGCCAGATTTTAAAAAACTGTACTCTTGCTTTAGCAAAAAGAGCCAAATAATAACAACAAAAACTAGCATAAAGGGAATCATTTTAAAAACCAAAATAACCAAAAAATTGGAAAGCTGTGTCCTGGTAATTACAAAATACATTATGAGACATCAGTATCCTTTTGTCCTGCTGAACCAAGAGTGACCCTCCTGATGATGCCTCAGAGGCTTTTTTATTTTTGAAAAAGGATTCAGTTACTTTTATTCTGCCATTTTATGGTTATAAAAATGTGTATAAAGTGTGTTAAAATGGTATAAAAATATTTAGAAAGATTTGAAAGGATATTCAGACAGTCTTCTGCTTGATTCAGTGTTGTCTGGAAAACAGTCAGCTAGAACCCATTTCCTGAACTCAGGATTGTTGAAAGTTTTGTTGTTTTTTTTTTTTTTTGAAAGTTTTTGCTTGACATTTACAAGAATGCAGAGTAGTTTGAGGATGCTTTTTGTGTACAGATAAGTGTTTACCCATAGCATATAGCAGCAGTAATCCCCACCCCCCAAACAGTTGCTGATTTGTTCTAGAACCAGCTGAGGAAAGTAAACTCTTAAGTAGTTTTCCATGTGAATGAGTAGAAGGACTCTCATCCAGTGAGTACAGAATTCAGGGTTGGTAAGTAGGCTGTATTGTAGCAAGTGAGAAAGGAAAGTTTCTGTCTGAATCACTGTTGGAGTGACTTGGGTGTTTAGCATCAGGGATGACTATTTAAATATGCCTGTCCTTATTACAGTTTTTGGTTCCCTTCCCCACTCTTCTTCCCTACCCACCAGCCACATTGAGTGCACAGATTGACCCCAGTGGAGTGTCCTGGGGATGCAGGTGAACACTTTTTTGCGGTATTGTTATGCTGGTATTAATTCTGCATTATACGGGTTCAGAGACTGAATGATGACCACAAGATACCCCAACCAAAGACCGGCAGGCAAGGAGCAGACTTGGCACTCTGTGGTGGCGGGCTGCCCATTTTATCACATATTGCCAGGCATACTGTGTGCCAGTCATACTGTGTGGCAACTAATTTCATCTTCTCAGTGACCCTAGGAGATAGCAATTTCCACTGTCGCCATCTTACAGTCCCCAGATTCCAGGGAGGCACCTGGGGAGGTAGCGGGCTCACTCTCCGAGAGAGCCAGTGCTGAGCTGGCCCAGGCACCCTCATTCTTAGCCTTTGCACTTTGCTGCCTCCCGGGTGGGGGCTGAAAAGTATGAACAAATAGGCTTGTAGAAAAGGCACCTGATTTTTCTTAGCCCCTTATGACATTTTTGTGATCGGCTTATTTGTTTATGGGAACATCGCCCACCCCTCCTGTCACTGAATTTTTTTTTACTGTTTTGCTCTTGGGTTAAATGATGGAACTCCTCTAAATTGTACTAAAAAAGAGGGGTAAAAGAGATGGCTAGTGGTTCTGGTGCTGTCTTTGCTCTTTCCCTATTTCTGGAAATGCTGGAACTATATAGTTTAATATTTACCTCATCAGGGTTCCCAAGTGCTCTGTAACTTCAGAACCAAGATGTGGCTTTCTTCAAACTGGGATTATAGGCTGTGATTACAGAATGGACCACAGGGATTTGAATCAAATCATATTATTGGGCCATTCCTTTTTCCTACTTTCTGCTTTGACACTGTAAGAATACAGTTGCTAATACCTGGTTTCATTTGGTTTTGTGCTTTTCTGTGTTTTCTCAATTGTATTAACTTTTGATATGAAAACAAATATTCTATGTTCTTCGTTTGAAAATTGTGTAAAGGCATCAGTAGCATTAGATTTGTTTTATTGCTTCTGTTAAAATTTTTATATTTGATTTTTCTTTGATTTTCAGGAGATCGTTGTCTTACCTGTTAGAAAATTTCTTTTAATAAATTACAGAATATCATTGAACACTTCCTCAACAGAATATGCTGTCTTAATCCCTGTAGTATTTTCATATGTTGTATCATATGTCATACAGTTAGTAGATGTGGGGAGTATCTTAAGAATGTTCTCGGGGCGGGGGAGGGTGCGTTGGTGGCTCAGTCAGTTAAGCGTCTGCCTTCAGCTCAGGTCATGATTTTGGAGTCCTGTGATTAGGGGCTCCCTGCTTAAAGGAGTCTGCTTCTTCCTCTCCCTCTGTGCCTCCCCCTGCTTGTGCTCGCTCTTTCTCTCTCTCTCTCTTATTACGCTCTCTCTCTCAAGTAAATAAAATCTTACAGAAGAAGAAGAAAAAAAAGAATGTTCTAAGGGGGCCTGATTGGCTTAGTCAGTAGATGTGACTCTTGTGAGCCCCACATTTGGTGTAGAGATTACTTAAAAATAAAATCTTTAGGGGCGCCTGGGTGGCTCAGTGGATTAAGCCTCTGCCTTCGGCCCAGGTCATGATCCCAGGGTCCTGGGATCGAGCCCCGCATTGGGCTCTCTGCTCAGCAGGGAGCCTACTTCCCCTCCCCACCCCTGCCTGCCGCTTTGCCTACTTGTGATCTCTGTAATCTCTGTCTGTCACGTAAACAAATAAAATCTCCTGGGTGGCTCAGTTGGTTGGACAACTGCCTTCGGCTCAGGTCATGATCCCAGAGACCCGGGATCGAGTCCCGCATCGGGCTCCCAGCTCCATGGGGAGTCTGCTTCTCCCTCTGACTTTCTCCTCGCTCATGCTGTCTCACTGCCTCTCTCTCAAATAAATAAATAAAATCTTAAAAAAAAAAAATCTTTAAAAAACCCAAAAAGTTTGTTCTAAAGCTAAGAGTAAGTAGAATCACTTCAACTTTTTCTTCAAATATTGCCAGGTTGGATCTATGAAGAAGTAATGATGTTTTGCTTAAAAGAGATTTGTTTCATATAAACAAAGAGTGAAGTATATTTGGTAAGATAAAATTTAATACTTACTTTACATTTTTATTAAATGTCTGTTTTCTCTTATATTTTAATATAAACTTGTGGCCTTTCAATTTGAAAATGTATTGTCATATAAAGTTTGATCTTTTAACTGACAGAGCCACTCAGGCGCCCCTGATCTTTTAAACTAATGAAATATGCATTTAAAATTATAGTTAAGGGGGCGCCTGGGTGGCTCAGTGGGTTAGGGTCTCTGCCTTTGGCTCGGGTCATGATCCCGGGGTCCTGGGATCGAGTTCTGCATCGGGCTCTCTGCTTAGCAGGGAGCCTGCTTCCTCCTCTCTCTGCCTGCCTCTCTGCCTACTTGTGATCTCTGCCTGTAGAATAAATAAGTGAAATCTTTAAAGAGAGAAAAAAAAATTACAGTTAAGGGACACCTGGGTGCCTCAGTTGGTTGGGCGTCTGCCTTCAGCTCGGGTCGTGATCCCAGAATAACAGGATTGAGCCCCTACTCAGCTCCCTACTCAGCTAGGAGTCTGCTTCTCCCTCTCCCTAGGCCATTCCCCCTGCTTGCACTCTCTCACTCTCTCTCAAATGAATAAAATATTAAAAAAAAAATAAAGTCACAGTTAAGAAGTACTATTTTTTAAGAATAGGCTCTAAAAATAAAAAGAATACTAAAATCTTAAAATAAAATACTAAAAACCTAAAAAATAAAAAGAAACCCACCCATGTTTCCAAAACCCATGTTTCAAACATTCAGTAAGTAAGAAAAGTGCCTGACTGAGGGTTGAAAGGCGAGGGAGGAGGCTACATGTTGGGTGTTGTCTTGCCCGGCAGCTAACGGTACGTCAGGGAGTGTGCTTCGGGATACACTGAAGCAAAACCCAAGCCTAGCTGCATCTGGAGCTCCTGCTCCGGACCACCCACCACCGTGTGGCACTTTCTTGTTGTATATGACGTAGACGCGCGAATTTGAACAAGCAGCTACCTCTCCTTGGATGTACGTTTATTCACTTAAAACTGGGGATGGGCGGTTCTGTTGGCGCTGGAGCTGATCCTTCAGGCAACAGACCTGTTTCTGTGGAAGCTGATGGCTCGTTGTTGATTCATTCAACAAATAATGTGTTGATGTATCAGCTTTGCTAAGCCCTGGGGGGTTCTTAGAGAGCAGCTGACCTAGTCATTGCTGTCCTGGAGATTAAGTGACAGGGCTGTCATAATTGAAGGGCAGAGTGTAATCTCGTCACGCAGTGGGACACCTCACCTGGTGTAGGCGGACTGGGAAGGCTTTCTGGAGAAAGTGACATTTCAGTGAAATTTGAAGCACGTACCCCTGCGTTTAAGAGAATATGGTAATTTTTCTCTACTAGGCCCCTGCTTCCCAGCTAAACTCACATCCCTCTTGCCTCTCTCTAAACTCTTCATTTGTTTCTTGGTTCCTTCAGGCTTTCATTCAGCAACAGCTGTTTCCAGAATTTAAATTCCTAGAACTGCCTGGCACATGACGATGTGCCAGGCAGTTCTAGGAATTTAAACCTACCCCTGAGCCAGTTAGAGATTTTTGCTTTTACGGAGCTTATACCTTAATGCAGTAGGGAGATGCAGAGGATAGACAATACTCAAAAGTAAATTATATGCTCCGATCCTTCAAAATGCAGCCATAGTGAGGACTTTTCATTTTCTTGCTCTCAGGCTCAAGTGCAGCCCTGCTCCACTCTGTGCTTGGCTCGCTCGCTGTTCAGGCCCCGGCCCCGGGCTCTGTTCCTCCACGCTTTCATTCGTCTGGTCTCTTTCACAGTAGCTGCATCTGAGAAGTTTCCTGGAGCTCTAGTGTTGAGATCAAGATTCCCTGTCGTCACACATCCTCTTCACTTTTTCTGCGTAACATGCATCTTGGTAATGGTTTCTTAGCTGCTGTATAGTCATTTAAGGGCCTGCCTTTTCCTCCAGACTGTAAATTGCATGAAGGCTGGGATGGTGCCTTTCTTGTTCCCTCCTGTCTTCAGGGCGTGGTATTGGCATACAGGCCCGGGTATTGGCATACAGGCCCGGGAGCTGGAGAGTGTCTGGCGGGCTTGGGGGTGGGAAGGAGAGTCAAGGTAGGAAGGGACTTGGGGGCTGGCGGCACAGGCAAGCAGGCAGGATCAAGTACTGACACCAAGTCACTTTACAACCATGAGGGCGGCTACAGTGGAGTATTACCAAATGCTGGCAAAGATTTGGAGAAGTGAGAGCCTTTATACACTGCTCATGGGAACCTACAGTGGTGCAACCACTTTGGAAAACAGTTCGGCGGTTCTTCAAAAGGTTAAATATAATGTTACCGTGGGACCCTGTGATCTCAGTCCTAGTTGTATGGCCAGAATATGTGTGTGCACTCAAAAATTTGTATACAGATGCTCAGTGGAGCATTTTTCATAGTAACCAAAAATTCAAAACAGTCTACATTTCCATAAAGTGATGAATGGATAAAAAAAATGGCATATCCATACCAAGGAATAATATTCAGCAATCAAAGGAATAATACTGATACATTAAAAAAAAAGATAAGGTCACAGGATACATATTCTTCTACAACTTGCTTCCCCCACAGTGCATGCTATATTTGAGGTATTCTCAGAGCATAAGGGTTACCTTCCGAAACCCCAGTCCTCTTTCTCCAGCATGGAGCCAGGGCGTTTGGAACTCTGTCTGCTTTCCGAAAGGTCCAGCCGATGGGCCGTGCCCACCACCGGACTTCCTGCTGTCCTTTTCTGCCACTTGCTTTTTGTCTTCAGTTTTCACCTCATGGACTCTCATGGTTTCTAGAACATACAAAATACCTTCTGAATTTGGGTTTTGTTCATGTTCTTTCTGTTTAGACTTCTCTCGCCCAAAATCTTCCCAAGGCAGTGTTTGTTCTCTTCAGGCTTCAGTTTACATTTTACTTCAGAAGGACTCTTTCATTTTCTTCTTTATTTAAAACAAATGTATTAAGTAGTCTCTGTCCCCAGTTTGGATCTTGAACAAGTCACAACCCCAAGATCAAGAATCACATGCTCTACTGACGGGGCCGCCCGGGTGCCCTGAGAAGGACCCTTTCTGGGCAGTGTGTTGACAGCATATTCTGTCTGTCTGTCTCCCTCAGTCCCAGTTGTTTGCTTGTAACGTTGATTTCAGCACTCAGTTGGTCTGTTTGCTCTTTCGGTTTCCCTTACTAAGGAAGCCCGTGAGCTCCATGAATGCAAGAGCTATTTCATGGAGTACCACGTACGGCGCAGCCTCATCTTCTCAAAGACTGTGGCGTATTCCATTTCATGTATGTGTCCTTTTTGGTACCAGTCCCTTATTGAAGGCCTTCAACGTTGTATTTTGGATTTTCTTATCAAAACACCAGCAACAAATTAAAAATTGTTGATTTATATATCTCTGTGTGTGTGTGCATGTGCATCTATCTGTAGGAGAACTTTCAAAAAATGAAGTTGCTGGGTTGAAAGATTGAGGTCTTCAAACTTTTGATAGATAACCAACAGTTCTTAAAAATATTGTACCAATTCATATGACATCGGTAGTGAGAGTCATGTCTGCTGACCTTCAGACCTTCACTCCTGGCTCTTGGCAGGTTTTGGCAGATCAGCTGCGGTGTCTCATTGTTTTAGCTTGTATGCCTATAATTATGACTAAAATTGTACATATTTCATATATTCTTGTGGATTTCATTTTATGGAAGCTTCTCATTTAATCTTTTGTTCATTTCCCCTGATAATTGTTGATCTTTTTCTTTTTGATTTAAGGCTTTTTATTAAAAAAGTTTTCCTGTCTAGTCTTCTAAGAAAGTTATACTGTGTCATATGTCAATTGCCATTGAATTTGGAACTATATAGGGCTTTTAATCTCTTTATGTAGCCTGATATTAGCTAAGTATGCTAAAAGAACACATTAGAGATGATTGTATTTAATAGTTTCTTGTTGAAACTTATAATAGTATGTAAGTGTCCAATATATAATATGTCTTGAATAAAATATCTTGGGATAAATGAGTGACAAAGGAAAAATGGCTTTTTAAGACAGTTTGATTTTACTTGGAAGTTTATTTAGTGAAATTTGCTTTTCATAGTAAGAAATACTTTTTTCTTAAGAGTTGCCAGATAAAAATATAGGTTGCCCAGTTAAACCTGAATCTTAAATAAACTATTATTTTTTTTTAAAGTATGTCCCAAATAATGCATCATAGTAAGGAAACTTAACATATCTATTAGTTAAAAGACAAGATTGTTTTGAGACAATTTATAGAAGTGTTGAATTTGTGGTAGTTACCACAAAAATCTTTTTTAGAAGTTCTGCTTTGTGTAAATATATGTCCACACATACATCCATAATGTGTATATGATAAATGACTAATGAATTCTGTGAGTTATCTTTTAATATTTCCCTGTTTGTCAGTTCTCTTAAGGTACAGCAGTTTATTTTCTCTCCGAATATAGTTTGCAAATAAATATACTATTACACATCTGAAAGAAAAGACATGTTAAAAGTTTCCTTCTAGGCTCTTGTAATCCAGCCTCCATCAGCCAGCGCTCTTCCTGTGTTTTGTTCACGAGGCACTCATTGTCCGCATTCGGCAGGTTTTAACACTTCCTGACAGGGAGGCTGTTACTGGGAAGTATTCTCCAGTAACCGGCACTGGCTTGAACAAAGAACCTTCAAACTCACTGTGTGGAAACCACTAACGTTCTTAAATGACCCTTTTCATGGATTTTTATCCCTTTAAGCTAAAATTTGGAGAATGTAGGGTCAGTGAAAACAGCAAGGTGTAATAAAGCAGTAAACCTTGATTTTTGGGAGAGTAGAGTCGGAGGTATAGATTTATCTCTGCCTTGAAAACAATTGTTATTTGGAAAATCTCATTAGCAGATGTGACTGCTTGGAGTTAAAAAAAAAAAGACTTAAAACTGATGTCGCTTTCAGGACCGCTTTGAACTTAACAAGCACCTATTTGTGGAGCAGACTGGCTAATGAAAGGAAATTAAATTTTTCTGACAACTTCCCCTGCCAACCTCCTTATTCAGGGGATGTTATTAGGTACTGAAGACTTTTAGGGAAGATTTTTTTTTTTATTAGGCATAAATGAACCAGTTATAAACATCCCCCGCCCCTCCTTTTGGGGGAGGATTCTGACATGGTTACTCTATATTTTTAAATTACTAGCTTAAAAGCTTACAAAATACGAGCCTTCCCTTTAATATTTTAAAGTAATTTTCAAAAAATTCAGGCATTCTCACTAGCTAATGGTTTCAAAACATTGTCATTTCTTGTGATTAGTTTACATCAATGAGTTGTAAAGAAAAGCCACATTTCCTAGGGAGGCTTGGGTTTAACACCTTCTTTTTTAGCTTTCTCCTTATTGTTCTCGGGGCATAAGGAATGTCCTGTGCTTGAGCATTAGGTGAGCATTAATGATCAATGAAATGGTTCAGATTTGAGGGAATTTTTTCTTCTCTCCGTTGCATTGGTTGGTATTTATCAATAATGAATCCTTATATTCATCAACTAACTCTTACCTTGTACTTCTTTGGAAGGCATTTGCTTTCCTTGGCTTTTTGGAAGCTTCCCCCCACAAGTTGGTTCATGGAATTTAAAGTTTTAAATTATGTAAGAAGATGTACCTAGAAAGATAAAATATGTACCAGAGAAGAGGATGAAAAGAAAAGGAAAAAGTAATGGGGATTTCTAAAGGAATTTGTGGGGGGACAATTGGCAATTCCTGTAGATACTGGAAAATTACTTTTTATTTCTAGAAAATCTTGAGCCTCTCCCAAACAATAGAGAATCAACTCCCCCTGCTGACAGAATCCAGGAAAACATGACATGTAAATATAGAGGGAAAGAAACAAGGTGGCTGTAGACAAGCTTTAATGATCTGATTTATGATTCAGTATTGATTGTAAACATCTAAATTCTGTTGTTAAATTCCAGCAACTGCACCAGATCATTTGGCAATTCTGGTTGTGCTTCCTGCCAGCTCATTTCAAACTGCTTTGAGTTTCTTAATATAATAATGATGAGGTAGAATTTACATTCCACTTATGGTATTAATTTTACATTTCTCTGAATGAAAAGAGTTAGAAGGTTGTAAAATTGAACATTAAATGAATCAGAGGAGACAGTAGTGCAATATATGACTGCCCTAAAGACATTGTGCAGTGGCTGATGGGATTAATGTTGGGTCTCATTTCCTGCTTTTACAGGATGCAGATGAAGCTGTCAGAATTGCAAGGGAAATTGGTAAGTTCTTAAATTAACTTTCATAGCATTGCTAGGTCTTTCAGCAGATACGGTTGAGTAAACATGTAGTAAGTGACCCCATAGAGCAAATAATATTTTAATACTTTTAGGATTTTGATTACTTGTCCCTTTGGAAGAATGTATCAGCTGACTTACCAAGTTCTGTTATGAAACATAAAGTGAACTTTAAGGAGTATTTTGACTTTAATTATAGCTCTTTTGTAAGTTGAAATCATAGGCTAGGTAAAAGAAGGAGTTGTCTTAACTCTTGAGCTTGGATGTAATATAAATTTTATGCACTTACTTAGTAGAATACAACTTATTAACGATACAGATGATTAAAATGAAGATTTCCTATTTGACAAGGCCCTTCAAGTTTCTACCTTTTCTTAAGATGTTAAATATCAACTTTTAATAACCGTCCTAGGAAAAAGAATGTGAGAAGTCAGGACTGAATATTATACATTGGAGTAAAACATAAACTGAAGGACGTCTGAATGACTGTTTTCTTGACTGTTTTAGGTACAGTTACAGTGAGCAGGGCTTATCAACTATTTTTTAAAAAATATTCCTATTGCTCATGACGATTCTGTTTTCATTATTTGCTAATTAAAAAATGTATGAGGGCATATTGTTATCAGGAATTAGCAATACCATTAAATAACGTCACAGTTGTATTAATCAATTAGTATTTGTATACATTTGCCAGAACTTCCGTAGGTATGTGAGAGGAATCAGACAATTCTTGGCGGTCAGGAAATCTCAGTATCTTTGCATTCCTCCTTGGGTAGGGCCAACTTTTCAGCATCCCACATTAACATTTCTTTAGTCCTGTTTTCTCATTAAGATTGATGATTCAGAATTATTTTTTTCACTGGGAGAGCATTTGATTTGGCAAAATTTACATAGTTTGTGTGTGTGTGTGTGTGTACACGTGTACACGTCTAATTTCTGAAAGTAACCAATTGAGTTAGTAAATAACATTTTTACACTAGGCTCAGGCTAGCTTAACAGTTCTTCAGTGATCTGAAAAGTTGTTTGGTTCATTGGGTTCCTGTTTCTAGTTGGGTCTGGCTAAATTATTTTGGTTTGACTCATGGTTAAGTGTGTTTTGTTTATTTGTTTTGCAAATATTGCTGACAGTGATGTAGATTTGGACTTAAGACCAGGTCTTAGAAAATCTTATTTTATCTGAGTACAACATCTCTTTCTTAATAATTTCTTCAGACATATCAACATTTTCAAAAAGCATTTCAGTACTTCACAGGAAGTACTTGCTGAATAAGTTGTACTACATGGAACTGATTTGTGGTTCATTCTTTGAAAAAATCAAAAGCATCTCCCAAGGTTTGAAATCACTGGCATTCCTCACAGCCTTAGAGGCATGGAGAGTACCTGTTGGCTTTTGAGGACACTTTTTTCTAAAGTAATTTCATTTTGCTCTGTTGTATACTCTTAGATTTTACAAAAGTTGTCTTTCTGGTTTTAGTTTAGATAGTATTATTATTAACTCCATAATACTGTTAGCACAATAGTATCTACATAAAAAGGACAATGTTTGGAGGAATTTGAGAAACAAAAGGGATTAGAAGAAAATCATGAATTACGTGGGTGTGCCATATTTCGAATTATAACTCATCAACTCTTAAGCATTTCCTTTGTATAAATGGCGAGCTGTAGATAGCTTGCTTTCGTGTCTTGTCTTTTACCATTTTTTTTTTAAAGAATAATCTGTGACCTTTAAAGTAATCCGTTAATTATAACAGGACTCTGAACGGTTCTCATCACTTGGCTTTCCTCCCTTAATATTTTAATGCTCTGCTTTACTCCCCTTTGAGCTTACTCCCGAGGTTACCTAATTCGATCTCAGGCTCTTTTTTTTTTTTTTTTTTTTTTTATATTGAGGCATAACCTTTACGACTCCTTCCTCTTTCCTATCTTCTAATTCTTCTCCAATTATGCCTTCTCATTTGTGAAATAAATGATCGTAATCATGGCTGTTAAGTGTCAGAGTGCTAGTGTTTTACTTAGGCTGAAAGAAAGGGAAGCCATAAAACTTGAGGTGAAATGAAACATAATAAAGAACCAGGGTCATCAGCTTTATAAAGCATTTGGAATTTCCCTGAAAACCCTTCTGAATCACCACGGAAACCGCCCATAAAAACCTTTTCCCCTCAAGTGCCAGGTTCTAAAATAAATGGAATTATATATTATTCATCTCTTGGTATTCTGTTTCTTTTGGTGATTGATCAGTTTTGTTTTCTACTAATTTTATTGAGATCTATCACATTTTAACTACATTATGATTTTGATGGGCCTTTCTGAATTCATCAAAGAGTTGAATTAAACATTGATTCCAGAGGAATCACAGGAAAATACACTCCTAGTTCTAAACAGCTGAATTATAATCAAACCTTTGAACCTGTCCATTTATGGGTAGCTGATTGTCTTTGTCATTCATACCTATTCAAATTTCTGTGCTTCACTTATTTCTGTGTTACATGGAGAAAATAAATTGATCGTCTTTTCTGTGGTTCCCTCCTCTCTTGTGTCTTTACTTCTCATTCTGGAAACAGGAATCTAGGCGGCCAAAGAAGGAAGCTAACTGCCCGGAGCATTGATGAATTAGGTGTCTTTTACATAATAGTAGCTCTTGTTTGTGGAGCATTTTTTCCTTGTTGCTGGCACTTTGTGAATGTTATTTCTAATGCTAATTCTTGGGTTAATTATTTTCATTTACATTTAAGAAACTAAGGATTAGAAATGGTAAGTAATTTGCTCAAGGTCACAGACCTACTGAATGGTGGGCCTGCTTTAAATTTAGGTTCATTTAGGGCCAAAGACGATTGATTTTTCATTATACTTTTGCAAAACTAATGGGCTTAGAGGATGAGAACTAAGATTTGAGTCACCACTTTGTGTAAGATACTCTAAGGCACTTAAGCATGTTATATGTGGAATTGAAACAGCCTCTTATCATTGATAGGATGAGAGACCATCAAGGCTTAATATGTTACTTCTGCTTGCTTGTTTTTTGGTCTTCCTTGTCTCTCTCATTCTCACTCCTGATATTTTCCTTTGACCTCTCCCAAGTTTAGAGATACAGGGCTATAGATCCTCAGTTTATCTTTAACCTCAGAGACAGACAACAGTAATCGGTGAGCTTGATTTGCATTCAAGTTTGATCTTTTTACTCGATCAAAGGTCCTCAATACAATCAAACCGAATTGATTGTAAGAAAGAAATTGTAGATCTAAAACCTGTCCTTTAACTATTTCTGGATTATTCTGAGTCTTTTCTTTTGCCGTCTTACTCAGAATCCCACATCGTTCCTGATATAAATAAATTTTTTTTTGATCTTCAGGTTCACCTTACTCTAAGCCTGCTGCATGCACAGTTTCTACATGTCAGCAAAGGTCACTCCATTTACTCAGTGGCTAAAGCTAAAACCCAAGATCTATCCTGGTGTTGTTGCCCTGTCATCCTATTGTCAATATATCAATAGATACTGTCAATCCTTCATTCAAAATAACCTCCCATATTCATTACTCACTATCTTTATTACCAGTACTCTCTCCCAAGCTACCATTGTCCTTGCAAGGACTGTGACAATAGTTTCTCTCCTCCTTTTCTTAAACACTTCAAAGTCATTCTTCACATAACTGTCAGAGTGATATTTTAAAACTCTAAGCAATAAGGACACACCCCATCTCATCCCATACTGTATCTGCTTTAAGCCTTCTAATGGCTTTTCCTTGCATTTAGATAAAATCAAAATTCCTTCCCCTGACTGCAACTCCAAATGATCTGGCACCTGCCTTTCTCTCCGGTCTCATTTTATACTACTCCCTTTATTGCCTTCTTTGCCTTAGTTACACTACCTTTCTTGAATACACCAAACTTCAGAGTCTTAGAATAAGGTTTTTTGTGAGTGTGTTGGGGGGGTTTGCATACTCTAGCTGATACTTTCACACAGAAGACTCCTTTTAGCTTTTCATATATTGGCTCACACTGCCATTTCTTCAAAAGAAGACACTCTCATATTGCCACTCAGTCATTCCTCTTATAACCATATTCTTAATCTCTGCATAGATGTTTTTCTTGTTAGGTTTTTCCTCTATTTTGAAAAACTTCAGTCATACAACATTTTGAAAGAATTTTACAGTGTGTACCTATATTCCCATCACCCGGATTTCACTATTAATTTTTTGTAGATTTGCTTTATCACTTATCTGTCCATTTGTTAATCTGTCTGGATTTCGGTGCATTTCAAAGTATAATTGCAGATATGTATCCCACTAAATTCTTTTTTTTTTTTTTTAAAGATTTTATTTATTTATTTGTCAGAGAGAGAATGAGAGAGCGAGAACAGGCAGGCAGTGTGGCAGGCAGAAGCAGAGGGAGAAGCAGGCTCCCTGCCGAGCAAGGAGCCCGATGTGGGACTCGATCCCAGGACACTGGGATCATGACCTGAGCCGAAGGCAGCCACTTAACCGACTGAGCCACCCAGGCGTCCCACCCACTAAATTCTTAAACATAGAATTATATGCATACATATATGTATCCCAGATATCTCACTGGGGTATTGGACATCACTGTCACCCCAGAGAGTTCCCTCATGCTCCTTCCAAGTCAGTCCTCACTGTCTTCCCCAGGTCCAGAGTCAGCTAGTTCTAAATTTTTGTACTGAAAATTCAATTTTTTAAAAAATTGAGATAAATTTTCAATCCTATAAAAGTCTTTCAACATGTGCAGTTCAGTGGTTTTTGGTATGTTCACAATGTTACGCACCCATCACCACTGTCTAGTTCCAAAGAATCTAGCTCCAAAAGAATCTCCATGCTCATTAGTATTCACCCCTTCTGCCTTCCAGCCCTTGGCAACCACTAATTTACTTTCTGCCTCTATGGATTTACCTATTCTGAATGTTTCATAAATATGGCACTTTATGTGTCTGACTTCTTTCACTTAGAGTTGTTTTCAGCATTCATCCATGTTTTACTGTGTATCGGGGCTTCCTTTTTGCGACTGGGTCATATTCTGTTGCATGTGATGAATACCACTTTGTGTTTACCCATGCACCTGTGGGTGAACAGTTGGGTCATTTCCTCCTTTGCTGCACCTAGTACTGCTTTGAACCTACATCTACATGTATTTGGGTACCCGTCTTTAATTCTTTGGCCTGTATACCTAGTTGTGAAATTGCTGAGTTGTGTGGTAATTCCTTGTTTAACTTTTGGAGGAACCGCCAAAATGTTCTCCACACTGGCTGGACCATTTACATTTCTAACAGCCATGTTCCAGTTTCTTCACATCTTCACCAACATTTATGTTCAGGTTTTTTTGTTGTTGTTGTTGTTGTTGTTGTTTGTTTGTTTTAAATATGGCCATCCCTACGTGTGTGAAATGGTATCTCACTATGCCAGATATTGACAGAATGGATAAAAAACTCAATCCAACTATATGCTGTTGACAGGAAACTCACTTAGATCCAGAGACAGAAGTAGATGGAACGTGAAAAGATGGAAAAAGATATCCCATGCAAATAGGAACCAAAAAAGAACTGGGGTGGATATACTAATATTAGACAAAATAGACTGGGAGTCTAAAACCGTTGCAAGAAACAAAGACGTTATGTACTGATTATTATAAACATATGTGCACCCAACAACAAAGATTCCAAAATACATGAAGTAAACATTACAGAATGAAAGGAGAAATAGACAGTTCTGCAGTAATAGTGGGAGACTGCAGTACCACATTCTAGGTAGTGGCTAGAACACCTCCAGAGAGGATCGGTAAAGAAATAGAGAGCTTGAACAACACTCTAAACCAATTAGACCTTATATATAGAACACTCTGCCCAACAGTAGAAGAATACACATTTTTCTCAAGTATCTCTTTATTAAAAGGAAGAGCGACTGACTGACTGATTGAGTTATAAAGAGTTTTTAAGGGAAGGGAAAAAACGATCAAACTGGAACAGGTATCTCACAAAGTGTGTTCCTCATCTTACAGTGTTCCCAGAACTTTGTTCAAAATGGAAATGTCTCCCTGCCCCTTTCATGGAATTGTCTTGATGGATTGCTTTTCTCTTAAAACCACATGAGATTCCCTGCATTAAATAGATTTTATTTGTCTTTGCAAATGATTGTTTTATGTTCATTTAGTTACTGTTTTGTAGATAGTTGACCATGGGGGTTAGTTTCCTTTGTATTTCTAGTACTTAAGACTATGCTTATCACAGAATATATATTCAGCAAGTGGTTATTCAGTGAATGAATCCAAACAAATGTGTGTATCAGTATACAAATGAATTAGATAATCACTCATTAAAAAATTTTTTTCCATAATACTTATAGATCATAATTTGACATTAATTTGCTTATTCCTTTTCCTTTAATCTTCAGTTTTATAATGGAGATACCTGGGAAGAACAGGAATATTAAGTAAATTATGATAAACTCTCAGCAAATAGATAATTAAAACATAATCTAAGATTATTCAAGTAAATTTAGTATGTGCTTATTAACAACTACTACTCAGCAATTCTTTTAGGTTGTTCTTGGATTCATTAGGCTGGGCTGATGCAAGCTTCTAGGAATCTAAGATTCAGATGTATAAAATTATGTGACTGAATCTTACTGCCTTCTTACTTATCTCTGATGCTGACATCTTACGATCTTTGCAAGATAGGCTCTCCTATGTCTTGTCTTTTCTTCTTCCCTCCCTTCCTCCCTTCACTCAATGTGGGGCTCAAACTTAAAGCCCCGAGATCAAGAGCCTTATGTTCTACTGACTGAGCCAGCCAGATGCTCCCTTCCACTTGTTTCTTTTTAATACTAGTCTACACACTGCCTTGGCCTCTGTCTCTGATGAGTGTGTAGGGGCTTACGGTCTTCCTTTCTTCTCTGCCTTGGCTGTTTTCCTTTGCCTGTTCTTCCCACCTTTTGACATGGCATTACAGTAAAAAAGTTGCTCTTTTTTTTTTTTTTAAATAAATAAGAACAAATTGTTCACACTTAAGAGGGTTAGAAGTACTCGGCTAAGCCACCAAATCTTTTATTTCCTCTGTTTCATGCTGCTTAGGAAATTTTTCACACGTGGTATATGGTTGTGTGGTTAAAGATACATTGAAGAGACCTTTGAAAAAATATTATAATTTAGACCTTCTTCACAGTATCATATCGTGTTAATTTATTTTCCAGTTTGGCCCTCAGTAGAAGATATGTTTCATGTGCTAAGGAGATTTAATAAGAAATGCCTGAAGAAAAGTTGTATTGAAGAGAGTAGTGTTAAAGTATTCTTTGAGAAATCTGTTAAAAAGTGAGGCTTTTTCCTTTGCTCTTTTCCTTTTCTGAGCTTTCAGATTTCCTCCCTCCCTCCCTCCCTCCCTCCCTCTCTCCCTTTCTTCCTTTTCAGATTTTATTTTTAAATAATCTCTACACCCAATATGGGGCTCGAACTCACAACCCTGAGATCAAGAGTCTCATGCTCTACCCTCTGAGCCAGCCAGGCACCCCAGATTTCTCTTAGGATTTTTGACTTGTATTTCTTAGGAATGTATTTTAAAATAACTGAAAATTTTCTGCTTTTTATTAATTTCTAAATTGTTTTATGATCAGTGAATATTTTCTTTTTTATTTAGAATCTTTCTGATTTGGTGAGAATTATTTTATGGCCAAGGAGTAAGTTAAGTTACTTTATATCGTACATGTATACCTGAAAAGAATTTATATTCTCAAATTATTGTATGCTGTATTTTATAAATAACCAATAGGTCAGAACTACCTATTAGGATGTTTAAATCTTCTGCTGACTTTTCGACTGTTTGATTAATTTTTGAGAGAGCAGATTTCCCAATTCTTCCTTGCTTCTTAGGTTTTGCCTCTGTGTATTCTTAAGACAAGTTAATAGGTAATATAACAGTGTAACAGATGTCTTTTTGGCTGTTTTTACTTTTAATCAAAATGTAATGAATTTTGGCTTTTAATATAATAATATGTTTAAACCAGCTTGTTTTGGTCTTTTCATTGTATGTTCCTACAACTTTCAGTCAACCAGTGAACCATTATTTTAGGTGGGTCTCTTGTAGGTATTTGGACTAGCATTTTGTTCTGTTTCTATTCAGAGTGGCAGTGTCTCTTAATCAGTGAGTGTAGTTCATGTACATTTATTGTATTTACTACTGTATTTTGATTTATTTATATTGTCTGCCTTTTATTTTTGTTCCTCTTCTGGATTCTGTTTTCTCTCCTTTTTTGATTTCTTTTTGATTATAATTTTTATATATAACTTATACATATATATAAATACATATATAACTTATATATATAAAAATATAACTTAAAATTTTTTTCTTGTTCTGTTTTTATTTTTCCATTTTCCCCTCCAGTCCTCTCCACTGTGGTGATAATTTTATACTCTTGTTTCCATTCTTTTAGTGTTTACTATAGAAATGTCAGCTTTGGAGATATTCCTTCAGGTGTCCTTCATTCTCCTATATTAAACTTTATAAAACATTCACTTATCTTAAATTTCAGTCTAAAGTTTATTCTCCTACCAAAGAAATACATTAATGCTGTTTACCCTTTATATGCTATTTTATATTTTATTTTGTTTACTTCACTAATGAGACATAATAGGGTATGATCATCCATTGTTTATTTAGCTTTACCCAAATGCTTATTATCTTTGCTCATTGTTCCTTTCATCCCTGATTCTTTCTGTTTTTCTTGGAATTTACTCTAAAGAAGTTGGTATGGCTAGTTAACTCAGTGTTTGTTTGCATGAACTGTCCATTTTTCATTCTTTCTTGAAAAATAGTTTTCCTGAATATGCAAATCTAGGTTGATAGTAGTCCTCTACCAGCCAAGTGCTGGAATGTTTGTAGGTGTTATGTAGCTATTGAATGGATAGCTCTAATTTTTGTTACTTTGTAGGCACTCTGTTCTTTCTGTCTGCTTCATAAACCATTTTTATTCATGTACACTTTATAAAGAATAAAATCTAGCTATTTTAAGTGTTTAGTTTAGTGAATTTTGTTAACTGTAACCACCGTTAAGATACAGAACATTTCTGTCCTGTTTGAAAATGCCCCCTTCTCCCATTTTATGTTACCACTGTAATGTAAGTGTTCCAGTTATTCCAGCAAAACACTGAACATCGCCTGTCTTTTTAGTTTCAGTCATTCTAATGGATATGTAGTTTTATTTCATTGCGATTTAAAATTGTGTTTCCTTTTAAAGAAAATTTTAAAAAAGATTTTATTTATTTATTTAAACAGAGATTGAGAGAGATCCATCGATCTCAAGTAGGCAGAGGCAGGCTCCTTGCTGAGCAGAGAGCCCGATGTGGGGCTCGATCCTAGGACCCTGAGATCATGACCTGAGCTGAAGGCAGAGGCTTAACCCACTGAGCCACCCACGTGCCCCTAAAATTATGTTTACTTTATACCAAATACTGTTGAGCATATTTTCACGTGCTTAATGCTGTCACATTCATTAATCTTTTGTAAACTATCTTTTCAAATTTTTGCCCCCCTTTAAATGATTAATAGACTCAATTATTATTATTTTTTTGCAGTTCTAGATTTACTGAATAGTTCGTTAAATAAATGGAATTCCATCCGTATACCACCCCAGCCAGAGCCCTCTGCAGCTTTCGCAGTGTTAACCCTTGGTGTTAGTGTAGCACATTTGTTACAATTAATTAACAAACATTAATACATTATTAACTATAGTCTGCAGTTTCCATTGAGTTTCCCTGTTTGTATTGTATAGTTGTGTGTTTTGACAAATGCATAATGACGTGTATCTACCATTATAGTTTCATACAAACTAGTTTGCCCTGTGCTTCACCTTTTCAACCCTCCTTTCACTACCTTTGACAACCCTTGGCTCACACTGCTTCCTACATGCTATGCTTTTGCCTTTTCCAGAATGTCCTATAGTTGGAGTCATATAGTATGTAGCCTTTTCTTTTCTTTTTTTTTTTTTTTTTGTATGTAGCCTTTTCACAAGGGCTTTTTTCACGTAGCTGTATGCATTTAAAAAATTACTTCATGTCTTTTTGTGGCTCGATAGCTCATTTTAAAAATTGTTGAATAATATTCCATGGGATGAATACAAGATTGTTTCTCCACTCACCTTTTGAAAGAGACCTTGGTTTTATTTATTTATTTGACAGACAGAGATCACAAGTAGGCAGAGAGGCAGGCAGAGAGAGAGGAGGAAGAAGGCTCCCTGCCGTGCAGAGAGCCCGATAGGACCCTGGGATCATGACCCGAGTTGAAGGCAGAGGCTTCAGCCCACTGAGCCACCCAGGTGCCCCAACAATATATTTTTTAAAAGAATTTTAAAATTATGGTTTTGGATAATAAATTAAGCAATTAAATAAGCCTAAATAAAAGTTAATTACTTACATTTTATCTTGTACTAATAAAGGACTGTTGTTGTGTTTTCTAATTCATTAAACTTGTATTTCCTAAACTTAGCTTATCAGTACTTACTATATTTTATAAACATTTATGTCCATAATTTATGAACATTTTGGATTTTTGCGGTATCTCTCAAGCAGAGAGCAATTATAAATGTCACACCTCTAAACAAAATTATCAAATCTTTTAATGTAGTGGTGAAATATATTACAGTAGTAAAAATAAAATTATTTGCAGCTACTGAAATTATAAATTAATACATTTACTTAGTAAGTATCATTTTATGTTCTCTTCTCCAGGAACTCTTAGCCACTGGAGAAACAACAGTGAGGAGAGGCAAAAAGTTGTCATCATTTTTTAAAACTCATTTTGCTACAAAAAGTGTAAAAATTATATAAAGCAAGAATTATTCATGTTTATTATTACCGTTGGGTAGAATATAGGATATTCAGTTTCCAAGTGTCGATCTATAGATTGTTTGATAATTATAAACAGAAAGTGGCATATTTTTCATGAGGAAATTTAATGGGCACCATTTGAATCAAATAATCAAATGTCATCAGGAAATAGACAAATGGACTTTTTTTTTCTTTTTTCTTTTTTTGTTTTCTGGTGTCATAAGAATTAGGGTACAATATCAGTTACGTGATATTTAATTTTTTTATTCTGAATGTGATAACAAGGAAGCAATCAGTTAAATTCAAATTGTGGAATATTGCTTGCAATAGTCGCCTAGGAATTTTCAAAAATACCACTTTCACGAAGGACACCCCTCCCACATAACCCCTCCCGCCACACATACACACAGACTCCAAACCAGAATCATAAGTGAACTCTTTTACATTAAAGGAGAAAAAGGGAATCTAACAAATGCAGTGCGTAATACTTGATTTCCCTGTAATTATAATGTACAACTTTTATCTGGAGATTTCCTTCCTGGCTGTCTCAGGAACCGTCTCCCTCTTACCCACCAGGTTCTTTTGTTCTCTCTTCTGAGGTTCTATTATAGATCCTGTTCTGTCCATCTGGAGGACTATCCTACTCTAAAATAGCTTTTGTTCTCTTTTAACTTATAACCTTTCTTTTGGGAAGTAATGGCCTTGCAGTTTTAAGTGTTTTCCAGCTGTTTTTATTTTATTTATTTATTTTTATTTTTTCAAAGATTTTATTTATTTGAGAGAGAGTGAGAGAGAGCATGAGAGGGGAGAGGGTCAGAGGGAGAAGCAGACTCCCTGCTGAGCTGGGAGCCCGATGTGGGGCTCAGTCCTGGGACTCCAGTAGCATGACCTGAGCCGAAGCCAGTTGCTTGACCAACTGAGCCACCCGTGTGCCCTTCCAACTGTTTTTAAAAGAAGGCATGGGGCACCTGGGTGGCTCAGTTAGTTGAGCATGTGACTTTTGATTTCTGCTCAGATCATGATCTCGGGGTCCTGGGATCTAGCCATGTGTTGGACTCCTTGCTGTGTGGGGAGTCTGCTGGAGATTGTCTCTCTCCCTCTCCCTCGGCCTCTCCCCCTGCGCTTGCATGCAAATCTTAAAAAAAAAAGACCAAGATTTTTATACTTTTTGAAAGATTTCTGATTTGCACCACCAAATTAGGAATAGGAAAGGTGAAATACTTCCTTTCTTTTAAACTATTTGTCACTGTCAGTCATTAAGTTTTGAGAAATCTTAATTCAAGAAACCCTAGGTGAAAAACTACATAAAATTCAGTATTTTATGACTGTTGCGTCATTAAGGTGTCATTTCGTTTATCAGCTTTATGTTACCAGGTTATGCTGCCATGTACAGGGACAGGTTTTGCTTGAAGTGGGGAGGTTACGTATTATGTCTTGCGTGGGGCAACATGGTGCTATTAGTTGGTCCAAAAAAATTGATCTTTTAGACCTATATTCCATAACAAAATGACAGAGTGCTGAAGTCTCTAGACTCTTCCTTCCTTTCCTTATCATCCACAGCCAAACATCCGAACTGTCAACAAGTCACGCTGACTCTCCCTCTGAACAACGCAAACCTCTACCTTTGTCTGTCTTCGAGCCCAGTGGCTTTCCCTTGGAACACGGCAGAAGCTTCCAGTCAGTCTCCCTTTGTCCACCCTTGCCCTTCTACAGTTCAGACCTTGCAGGGTAGCCATAGTGAGCTTCAGAAATCCAGCATTAGGTTGCTGCCCTCTCCTGTGTAATTTTCCAGCTCATTCCTTCCGTCAGGAGTGTTCCTTCCTCACTGGTTGTCAGAGGGCTGGCTTCAGCTCTGTCAGGCCTCGCTTTCAGCTTCCGTCTTACCGAGAAGCCTTCAAGGAGAAGTAACCCTGATCACCCCAAATCACTTCCGTCTGTTGTTGTCACTGTCCCCATCTTCTGTGAAGTATGTGTTATTACTGCACACATGTGTACCGTATGCATGTTCAGGCACATGTGTGCTCACGCATCTTTCTCCGCTAGATGGTAAGGGCCATGAGAGCACAGAACTTTCTGAATTGTTCATTTTGTATCCCCCAGAGCCACATCAGTGCTTGGCACATGAAGTGTTTACTGAGTGTATATTTTTGAGTTGATGAATGAAAATGTGGTGGAAAGTTAGAAAGAGGATTGCTGCTTTACGGTGGAAAGTAAACCTGCTGATTGCTGGGGGGGTGGGAGACCACACCTGTCCTTGAGGTCTGAGGACAGAAATGTAGGGATAGTGTTTTGGTAACCCGAGTTTCTGTATTTTCTTAAATACTTAATTTTTTTCTCATGTAGTATTTAGTCCATTTCTTTTGGGAAGCATTAGGTGGAGTGGAAATAAAGACTGGAGATTCCCTGCATGTCGGGGTTGGGTGTTAGGAGCACCACATGAATCTCTGGGTGGTCTGGGTGGTGAGGTCAGGCAGCGGAAGTAGGCATCCAGGGAGAGGATGAGAAGTATGAGGGAGAACTTGCCAACACCACTAGGACCTGAGATGTCTTTTTTAAAAGTAATCTTTTCATACCAAGAGATTTTTCTCCTTTTAAAAAATTTGAGAATTCTGTTTTGTTTGTTGTAAGGAAGGTTGTTCTGTTTCAAACCTATGGCAACTGAAGAACATAAATTAAAGATCTGTATCGTAGACCAAAGCTGAACGCAGGAGTGAGTACTCCGGTGGATAATAAATTGAGACAGAACATGAGTGGAAATTTTGTGTCTAGACCAGGTAAAGTGAAGGAATGGTGACTGACAACAAATTGATTATTTCAGATTTTTCCAGGAATGTCAACTTTTGGCTGAGTCTTTTTTTACCTTTTTATTCCAGTTTGTGGTACCGCATAACTTATCCCAATTAGAGTTGCAGAGACGCAATAGGAAATAGGAAAGTAGGGATGAGAGATTGGGCTTTTTGATCGGATTTAACATCATCTGTATGGAATATTCTTTCCCCTCTCTTCAAATGGTGAGGTCTACTTTCTCCATGGCACGGTGGCAACATAAAAATATGTTCTATCTGAAATTTAATGACTGACTTGGCATAAGAAGTTGAGTAGAAAACCTTAGCTTTATATTATTCCCAATTATAGTTCAGAAGTTACATTGAGTTGGTGACTATAATGTCACTAGCTTATGCCAGTTTCTTCCTTGCTCCCAGCAGTGTTACATTTGGCCTGTTTCGTCAGGGAATCCTGTCTTTCCGGGTTGCATGTATTCACAAGTCTGATGCTACATTGCCTCCTGATGGGGGGCCATTTTGTAATTGCCTTATCACACACTGCCCTGGTGCCTAACAATGTCTCTCTGTTTCTGAACATATAATAGTTTCTCATTGACAAGTTACTTTTTGTGTTTTGTTTCTCCATCTAGTTTCTTGTGACCAAGGACAATTTCCCAGTCTTATTTCGAGCTTCACAAATCACTGTATAGCTCAGGCCCATAGTAAATAATCAAGACGAGATTAATACTGGAATCAGAGTAACTGCAAATTTCCTAATTCTCAGAGGGAACTGAGAACAGAAATAAGGGATGTAGATATCTTACCTCTTGTGGTTTCCTGTTTCCTGCTTATATGGATAAATAGTTTTGGGACGTGAATTGATAAACCTTTTTTTTTTTTGCATATGGATCCATTTGTTTAAATTTTTTTGTGAAAATGTTTTCTCAGGCATGGCAGCTTCTCATTGTTAGATATTATTTCTTCACTGCTCCAAAACAGGCTAATTCTTCTTTAATGAGTTCAATCTGATTCCTTTATGTGACATTCATGGTGAGGCTACAGCATGGAAGGAGACATATTCACTTTTTCTCGCTCTCGTGCAGGATCTTGGGTGTGCGAGAGGGACAAGCATATTTTCTCTCTAATTTATATTTTAATTCTTTTTCTTCTGCCATCCCATGGATGCTCTCCAGCTGGATTATTTTAGTCATTTTTAAAAACTGATTTCTGCTATTCCTGACTAAAATGTTCAAATCCCGCTCGTCCTTCATAGCCTCATGTAAATGGCTTTTGCTGTCATATGCTTTCCTTAATTTCTCTTCTGTCACCTTCCTATGGTACCTTTCTCTTCTGAATTTCCAACGATAGAATTATTGGATATTTCCCCCTTTTTCCTCCTAGATTCTTAGACTACCATTGTGAAAAAAGTATGTTAGTCTTTCTTCTCACTGCACTTAGCATTGCTTTTAAAATGCTGTCCCACGTAAAAATAAGCAACATCAGAATTTTAAAAAGTGAATTAATTATGAAACAGAAAACAAGTGCCATCTTAACTCAGTTGAAGTTAAGAGTGATATTTGTGGGTTAGGGTTAAAGGTCTATGACATTTGGCCCTCTCTTCCTTTTCCTCTAGGATCCTGTAGTTAGAGTGTAGTGCTGTTTGAGCATCACAGGCTGGGAAGTCTTTTAAGCACTCACTGATATTTTTCTTCAGAAAAGATCATAAACGGGGCACCTGGGTGGCTCAGTGGGTTAAAGCCTCTGCCTTCGGTTCAGGTCATGATCCCAGGGTCCTGGGCTCGAGCCCAGCATCGGGCTCTCTGCTCAGCAGGGAGCCTGCTTCCTCCTCTCTCTCTCTGCCTGCCTCTCTGCCTACTTAAAATCTCTGCCTGTCAAATAAATAAATAAAATCTTTAAAAAAAAAAAAGATCATAAACAAGTGTCTCGGACGTGAATGTATCCACCTTGTTTTTGGAAAACCTCTAAGCAAGGAGATTTTTTTATAACTTTTCTTGATAAATTGATGCAGGTGACTCAAGCTGTCAAAATTTTTACCTTATAATAATCTAAATAGTTATTAATAATTTTATGATTTAATTTTGTCGTATAAAACTTTAGCTGGAGATCATTTGTTCAGGCCGCACTGTGTGTTTTCATCTTACTTGCTAGCATACACATTCCCTGTCGGATGAGTGGAAATGGTGCAGTAGCCTCTTCACCCGTAACAGCGAGTCCTGGAACTTCTGTTTCTGCCCATAGTATAACAACTGTGTGACTTGATTCCCCGCCTCCCCCCATCATTGTGTCAGTTCTTGCTGGTAAAAGCTGTAGGGGTTCTCTGTGACTTTTCAGATAAAAATGCCTCAAATACTGTAAATCATTACTTTTGGAAGAGGGAATTTAATTTGTTATGCATGCAGACAGCACTTTTGGGGAATATTGTATGTGTATGTATATGCTTGATATTATTTAAAAGTTGCTTCTTATCTTTGTTTAACTAATACTATATCTACTTCTGTTTTTGGAATCCATTGTCAAACAACCTATTTATGTTTCCCTAGCTTTTTATTTCATTACTGGGGAAAATTTTGTATTTATTTGATACAAAAAGTCCTTTTCTTTTGAAATGATAACACTATTGTTTTTAAAATATATATGAGATCATTACACTGGTGCTATTTTCCCGACTCTAAAAAGGAACTTTAAATAAATTAGTTATTGTCCTCTGTGTTATTGAACATGTGGTCAGTTGTCATGTTCATGCATCCAGATGATCAAAGTCTGAACTTCTGTCTAATTCTTCCCTGCTGTTAGGCTACCCTGTCATGATCAAGGCCTCAGCAGGTGGTGGTGGGAAAGGCATGCGAATCGCCTGGGATGATGAAGAGACCAGGTGAGGTGCTGTCCAAATACACTTTTGATGAAAATTGCAGTTAGTAGAGTTTTATTAAACTGACAAGTAAACAGATACCAAAAGTGTAATGGAATAATTACAGTAACCATCTCATTTTTACTCTTCTAGGTGGGAAGAAATGGAAATTATGGTGAAAACTTCCTTGTTTATATTTTGTTGATGATTATTTGTTACCGAAAGGTTTTTTACTTTCTTAAGTGTTAACAAAGGATCGTCTTTTTTTTTTTTACAGTATATTTTTAAAAATTACGGTCATGATTCTGTTTTCTAGACAAAAGCTACTAACGTTTGATGCTATATATTCTGAATGTGTGGCAGAGATTTGAAGCAAGTACATTTAAAAGGCAGTCATGATTTCATTAGCTTATATGTTACTCAGTACACACTTTCCATTGCTTGTCTATAAAAATAGCAAACTACTTTGAAAATTTTTGACCGTGGAATATATTTCCTTTTGAATTTGAAACTACTAAATGTCCTTTATATACAGTGCACTCTGTTGTAAATGTAGACCACTTTCTTTTAGCATACTAGTTTCAGAAACAAAAGTAACTTTTTAAAAACAGTTTAAAAAGCCCAATGCGTTGTTTACATAATTAGAAAATCATTTTTTGAAAACTGCTTAGTACAAACAGATTTTAGGGGATTCTCTTTAGGTTTGTGTTTTTATTGATTTTCACATTTGGCAAAAAAGACTTATGTCTTTTTTTTTTTTTTTTTTTTTGGAGGGTTGTAGGAGACAAAAAATGACTTAATTATAGTGTTCTCTTGCCTTTCAGTTCTTTTTCTCTACCCAGAAGTATTGTGGTCTTCCAGATGGTTCTCCTTTCTCCCTTTCCCTTGCTTTTCCTTTCCTCCCCACTCCCCCAGTCTCTAAAAGACAGAAGTCCAGAGCAGTTGGTGCAAAAGTTGTCCAGTACAAACCTAGTTCAGAAATTAGGCTCTTAAGGAATAAGTAAGGTAAAAATGTCCTTGAGGCAATACATTATCCTTTAAAATCTCTTGGGAGGGCACCAGGTTGCAGACTTGTGCAGATGGTTTTATCTCTGCTAGAAAATTGTCTCAGAACACCGTTGTTTCTTTGGTTGAGCACCAGAGAAAGTAATCGGTTGTGTTGTGGGGTGACAAGAGATGATGTACTACTCTTTAAACCCCAGTCTTGCTCTGAGTGACAGTGGTAGCAGAGACGGACTGCACAAATTCACTTGTTGCATGGACTGACGATACTTGTTGAGAACCTGTGTGGCAGTCACTGTTTTAGTAGTGCTCCTGGAATACAGCAATGAACAAAAACAGAGTAAATCTTTCCTTCGTGAAGTTTATACACTAGATCATGAGTTCTTAATCTTTGAGTTCCTAGTCCCATAAAATTCAGAGGAGTTTTATGCATCCGGAAGAGAGAAAAAAGGACCTATTTCTTTCACTCGCCTCTAACTGGGATTTAGTGTTTCCTCCAATATTGGCAATGAACTACAAGAGTAGTAGTATCTTTGGAACTTTCTGCCACTTTGGATATCATACATCTTCAACAACTGTAATGTGCTAATATATCTCTAAGTAACAGTGATTATTAGATTTGTTGTTGGAGCTTATTATGAGTAAAGAACCCCATCCATATATTATATACCAAATTTGTTTTTAGAAAATAATTTGAAACCTGCATTTCAATATTTGTTTTCTGTGCAGTCCTACACATTTTCTTTTTTTGCACTTTAAGCCTTGCTTTGAGAAGTTCCTGTGCTGCATGATTAGGCAAAAGTGTTCTATAGAGTAAACACACGGAATGGGAGTTAATGCTGTGGCCATCTTTGGGAAAAATGATCTGTTTACTCTAACT
Source organism: Mellivora capensis (assembly GCA_004024625.1). NCBI lineage: Eukaryota > Metazoa > Chordata > Mammalia > Carnivora > Mustelidae > Mellivora > Mellivora capensis. Next base: position 40,447 of record PISX010008203.1, on the reverse strand, counting down.
TCTGGGTAGGGAAGAATGACGTAGTAAGGATATTACACACAATTTAATGGTTTTATAGGAGATGTGTATTTTACAAACTAACTTTTTCCTCCTTGTGTGGCCCTTTTTGTGTGGCACTTAGATAGCAATTAAGCTTAGCACTTATTTTTCATTATTCTTCTTGGGATCTCAGGTTTCTTCTCCCTCATTTCTCTAGAGCTTACTGTTAGCAACATATTTTTTGGTGAAGATAACTCTTCAGTTTCTTGGCATTGCGATTGGCCATGCTGCTGTTAACCAATGGATTTTAATGTAGCATTTGGTATTTTCAGAAATCACTGTGTTCACTCATACATTGGGCATCTTTTTGGGGGGAAAATAACCCTTTAAATGGCACATTGAATCAAAATATATTAATAAAATTAATCCACTGAGCCACCCAGGTGCCCCAGTAAAATTAATAAAAATACATAAATAATTTTCTGTCTAAAATATTGCTCTCAATTTGATAAAAGTCATTCTATATCCCCTGTTACTTTGGAAGAATCTAAAGTCACCAGTTGCTAATATGCCATGTCGTATGTACTCTTTCCTTTCTCATTTCTTGACGGGGGGGGGGGGGGCTTGTGTTTGCATGATGCACAAAAATTTTAGTCTTCTTTATTTATTATTTTATTATTTATTACTTTATTATTTTATTCTGAGGAGTGTGTTCCTCTTGGAACATCTTTTGTAAGTGTTTTCAGGAAAGTAGCATCTATGGCTTATCTTGGAATCTAGAACACCTCAAAGACTTTTTTTTTTTTCTTTTTTTTATAAACATATAATGTATTTTTATCCCCAGGAGTACAGGTCTGTGAATCGCCGGGTTTACACACTTCACAGCACTCACCATAGCAGATTTTTTTTTTTTTAAACAGTGTTTGTTACTATGTATTAAATTAGGGTGAGAATCAGGAAGGGTGTTTAAAGTAGGCTCATGTCTTCATATTAGCCTCTGGCTTACTTTTTCCTATCCACATTTCACTGAAATATGGGACAATGGAAAATTGACCATGTTTACATTTTGGAATACCCCTGCTAGACTTTGCGTGCTTTGAGAGCAGTTTCTGCTTTATTTTGTATTCCCATCACCTAAATATGCCACGGGCTCATGGTTTCATGATGAGTAAAAAACTTGTTGAATCAGTGTGTAACTGAGCATAACAAATGATTTAAAAAAAAGTAGTTTTCCTTGAGCTCCAGAATATCCTGGTGATGCTTTTGAATGTGATCATTTATTTGGGTGATTTTGATTTTTTTCTCTAGCATTCTTGGTTTAATGCAACATGAAAGCTCTGTCATTACAGCAGAGACAAACTGTAATGAGCTTTGTTTTTTCTTTGTGAATCATCATACCCTATCTAATAAAAAGTTGGTCATATGGTACTGAAAACAGTAATTCATTGTGCGTTAGTTTCTTTGAGGTTTGCAGTCTCCAGAGATCTAAAAACTCCATTCCCTTAAATCAAAGAAGTAATAGAGGACTAAGAAAACTTGATACCTTTTTCCCTGAGAACTCTGAGTAATGGGAATTGTTGCAGTATGTTTTGAATTTATCTTCTGGTCATTGTTTACTTGCTGTGTTGTATTTTTTAAGCACAAAAACAAAAGTGGTATTTATTTCTAATAATGCCAGATGGAATGTTTGCAAATTAAAAGGTCAGAAGAATTTTAATGTTGTATTTAAGTATAGATATTTAATCTGAAGGTTAAGAAACTGTTAGTGACATGTAAAAAGAATTAAACTACATTCTGAATATATCGGTGAGTGGACAATAATAGGGGTTTTAGGTAAACAGGTGTGCATTTTTTTTGGCAAATGTGCATTTTTAATAGTGAATGAGCCCATTTCATAGTATATGAATTTGGTGAGCATATTTTAATTATAACAATTTAAATTATTGTAGTTTGGGAGTAAAATTGGTAAAGCTATAATTATATCCATATTTTTATTTTCAAAAATTGTACTTTTCTCTTTTAATGATTAATTTTGAACAATTCAAAAGGTGAAGTTGTGATGATGTGTATGGGTATGTGAGGGCAGTTACATTTATGTGTGTATATTTAAAATATCATGAAAAATATCATAAAATGTTCTTGAGGATCCTCCTCTTGTGTGTTCATTCTGAGTATTTCATTATAATTTTGCCCTAGTCGTGCCATTGGCCAAGTTGGCCCTTTACATTTTTGTGTATGTATTCTGCCTCTTGAGTCAAATGAATATGCATTAAAAATATTTTTTATTAGTGGAATTAAAGTATGCTGGTGTGAGGAAATGGAATTTTTTGTGGTTTACGAAAAACATCTAATTTTTAACAGTTGGTGAACTAAGTATTGGTATTCCTATTTCATTATATAATCTAGGGTCAGGGAAGTTAAATCACTGACCCCAGGTCACAAAGCTGGTGAGTGTAGGAGTTGTTGGTCAACGAAAGTCAATTTAGTTATTTGTTCATTAAGTGAATTTTTCTTTGCTTTGTTCATAAACTAAAATAAATATTTAAGTGCTTTGTTTTCTTTAATATTGAGGGCTGTATTTGTTTTGTTAGTTTGATTATCCCCCCCCCCTTTTTTTAATTAGGGATGGCTTTAGATTTTCATCTCAAGAAGCTGCTTCTAGTTTTGGTGATGATAGACTACTAATAGAAAAATTTATTGATAACCCTCGTCATATAGAAATCCAGGTTGGTACATCTTAAGATGCTTTCTTATTATGACTTAAAAAAAATAATTTCTTTCTTCCATTTAGAATGATTGTGAATTGTTCTGATATGCTTTAATAAATTCAGAATAGAAAATGTGCATGAATTGATCACTTCTTTGGAATCTGGTATACTTCTCATCAAAGTACCAGAATGTTGGTTAACATAGGGAATGATACAAAAATCCTGCAAAGAAACAGTTCCAAGCTGTCTGACCAAGCTAAAAACATAGCACCTAGAGAGATTCATTCAGTCCCATTCTGAGACTGGGCCATGACACGGCTTGCTTTTTTTTTTTTTTTTTTAAAAGTGCTTGATCTGGACTCCTATCATATCAGTTCACCAAATGTCTGTCTGCATGGCTCACTGAGACAGGCATTCTTCTAGGAGCTTCTAGTATAGAGATGAGTAAATAATTTTTTCTATTCAGATTAAGGTTTTAATCCAACTGCTAAAGCAGTTGTGGGGTGTGGATTTTAGCAAGACAAAAAATTGGTTTTCTGAAATAACATGTGGAAGACACGGTCTCCTGAAGTTTTCATTTCTGTTAAGAATGTCTTCTGTTAAGAACCTTATGGCTGTGAATTGAATTAAAATTGATAAAATGTAAATATCAAATCTGAAATCCTCCTGAAATTTAAGCATTGTTTTACTTATATAGAGAATTTATAGATATAGAATATATTCTACAGATATAGAATATATATTCTATATCTATATAGAGGATATATAGAGAACAGAGAGTCACAAAATTAAAATAATAGGTTATTTGCTGCCCTTGCCCTTTCCAATGAGGCATAATAAAAGTCTTCAATTTTGTCATTGTGATTTTTTTAAGTTAATTATCATTTGACATAGCCTTTTAAAAAAGATTTTATTTATTTAAAGATTTTATTTATTTGACAACAGAGATCACAAGTAGGCAGAGAGGCAGGCAGAGAGAGAGGGAAACAGGCTCCCTGCTGAGCAGAGAGCCCCACCCAGGGCTCGATCCCAGGATCCTAGGATCATGACCTGAGCCAAAGGCAGAGGCTTTAACCCACTGAGCCACCCAGGTGCCCCAGATTTTATTTATTTATTTGAGAGAGAGAGAGTGAAGGAGAGAGAACACAAGTTGGCAAGGGGCAAAGAGAGAGGGAGGAACTGACCTCCCTCACACCCCGCCCCCAGAGCCCAATGTGGGGCTTGATCCCAGGGCACTGAGATCATAACCTGAGCTGACGGCAGACGCTTAATTGACTGAGCCAGCCAAGTGCCCTAGATATTTTTTATGGGTAGAAAATCTTCATCTAGATCCTCCAGTTTTCCAGAGTGGGGAAAAAACGTGCAAATGTATCTAATCAGCATGTAGTCTTAAAACATTGAATGTAGTGTATTTCTTGCTGAAGTTAGCAGGGTTTTTTGTTGTTGGTGGTGGTTTTTTGTTTTAGATATTCTGAAGTGAGATATCACATCTCTTCAGTAAAGTCCACATATCTTAAGGGTACAATTCAATAAATTCTCATGCATACATGTATAGCTAGCTGTACAGCAGCCATCCAGATCTGCATATAGCACATTTCTGTGACATCAGAAGACTTCTTCATACAATTTCCCATTCGGTCCCTCCACTTGGCTGCCAAAGTACCTCCTGTTCTAACACTACAGAGTATTTCTGCCTGTATTTAAACTTACATAGATGAAGTCATACAACGTATTTTGGTTATGTCTGATTTCTTTTATACAACATCCTATCTTTGAGATTGTTCCATGAGGCTGTCTGTTACTGTTAACTCTAAAAAATTGCTTGGTGATATTTCATTGTTTGAATAACCTGCAATTTACCCAGTTTTCTGTTGGTGGATCATCAGGGTGTTTCCAGCTTTTTGATATTATGAATACATTGTTACATCTTTTTTGTAGACATACACATATTTTTTTAAATACACTGAGGAGAAGTATTATTGGATTACATGGTAATGTTATGTTTAGGTCTAGTAAATACTATGTTGCTGTGTGTGTGTGTGTGTGTGTGTGTGTGTGTGTGTGTGTGTGTGTTTAAAGTATGCTTCCCACCCATCATCGGGCTGGAACTCATAACCTTGAGATCAAGAAATCATGTTTCACTAACTGAGCAGCCAGGTGCCCCTGTCCTTTATATGTTTTGGATATTAACCCTTATTATTAAACAGATAATTTGCAACATCTCCTCCCATTCAGTAGGTTACCTTTTTTCTTGTTGGTGGTTTCCTTTGCTGTGCAAAAGGTTTTTATTTTGGAGTAGTCCCAGTAGCTTATTTTTGCTTTTGTTTCCCTTGCCTTAGGGGACATACCTAGAAAAATGTTGCTGTGGTTGATGTCAGGGAAATTACTGCCTGTGTGTTCTCTTCTAGGGTTTGTATGGTTTCAGGCCTCACATTTTAGTCTTTAATTCATTTGGAGTTTATTTTTGTGTATGGTGTTAGAAAGTGGTCCAGTTCTATTCTTTTACATGGAACTGTCCAGTTTTTCCAACACCATTAACTGAAGAGACTATCTTTTCCCCATTGTATAATCTTGCCTCCTTTGTCATATTTTTGGGTACTCTGTCTGTTCTGTTGATGTATGTGTCTGTTCTTGTGAAAGTACCATACTATTTTGATTACTGTAGCTTTGTAGTATATCTTGAAATCTGGGATTGTGATACCTTCAGCTTTGTTGTTCTTCAAATTGCCTTGACTGTTTGGGGTCTTTTGTGATTCATACAGATTTTAAGATTATTAATTTTAGGTCTGTGGAGAATGCTGTTGGTATTTTGGTAGAGATTGCATGAAATCTGCAGATGGCTTAGAGTACTGTGGATACCGTAACAGTATTCTTTCGGTCCTCGAGCATGGAATAGCTGTATATTTGTGTCATCTTCAGTCTCTTTTATCAGCGTTTTATAGTTTGCTGAGTGCGGGTCTTTCACCTCCTCAGTTAATTTTGTTCCTTGGTATTTTATTCTTCTTAGTGTAATTGTAAGTGGAATTGTCTTCTTAATTTCTCTTTCTGCTACTTCATTACTGTATGGAAATGCAGCTGATTTCTGTATATTAATTTTGTATCCTGCAACTTTACTGAATAAATAGAGATATGAAAGTGTAGGTGTTGAGTAGACTCTTGGATATTTATTTAAGTCTGTAACTTAGGGGAGATATTTGGGCTGCCCTTTCTGTACGATTGTACAAGCAAAATTAATTTTCCCCTTCTCTGTATTCCCCACCTGTCCCATATTTGTTAGATGACCATTGATTTTTATCTTGAATTGTCTGACTTTTCGAATAGACCAAGAAGGCAGTTGAAGGCAGTTAGTAGGTCTCATTCATTTCTTGGTCCCGGCAACCAGGCCATCATCTTTCATATTACTAATACTCTAATAGTAAGTGTTTGTCAGGTTGTGTTAAGTAATTATAGATCTACATCAGCTTTTAGTTTATTTTCATTAGCTATCCTATATAATCTAGGTGATAATTTTAAACATACGTGAAAGTGTCTCCTAGTACCTTAAATCGGTGACATAGGTGTTTGCCGTATCTGGTCTATGCTTGAAAGTTTTTGTTAAATTATTTTCCTCAGTTTGCATGTATTTAATTATATATGAGGGAATTTGTGCTCATAATAAAGGACATACAATGAAAAGTGAGCATTCCTTTCACCTGTGTTCCAAGTCCCCTGGTCTCTGTCCCTAGAAGCAGGCACTGTTATATCCTGCTGTTTTTTACCTGCTATTTTTCACATGCTGTGTCCTTTCTTATGCTAAGACTGCGGTGGCAGTGGCACCGCTCTGTGTGGTTTAATCCGTGTTTCTGCACCTGGGCACTCCTGGCATTTTGTGGGTTAGATCCAGGGATACTAAATGGCTTGCATTTTGTGGACACCCTGTTATCTGTTATCATGAAGCTTTTTCCAGTAAGCAGTGTATTTGGGAGATTTTTCCACATTGAGGACCTGCACATTGTAAAAAGCTATATTAAAAGTAAAAGAAAACAGAACACAACTCACAATGGGGGACTGTCGTACTGGCTCAGTCAGTGGAGCGTGACTCTTGGTCTCCAGGTTGTGAGTTCACGCCCCACCCTGGGTATAGAGATTACTTAAAAAATAAAATCTTAAAAACAAAACAAAACTCATGAGGGATTTAAGTAGTAACTTCCCTTACAGGCACTCTTTATATCGTCTAGTCACTCAGTCTGTTAATTTATTTAGTGGAATAAATCACTGTCAAATTATTTTTGTTGAGAGATGCTTAGGTGGCTCAGTTGGTTAAGCAGCCAATTATTTATTTGCTATGATTTTTAAAAATTTATGAGAGAGGATGAGCAGAGGGAGGGGCAGGGGGAGAGTGACAAGCAGACTCTCCACTGGGCAGGAAACCTGTGTTGGGGGGTAGGGGGAGGACTCAGTCCCAGTACTCCAAGATCATGACCTGAGCCAAAGTCAGATGTTTAACCGACTGAGTTCCCGGGGTCCCATGCAGCTGACTCTTGATTTCTGCTCATGATCTCAGGGTCCTGGGTTCAACTTCTGGGTCAGGCTCCATGCTCAGTGGGGAGTCACCTTGAGGATTCTCTCTCCTCCTCACTCTGCCTCACCACTTCCTTTAAAAATCTTTTTAAAGATTCATAAATGAATCTTTAAAAAGACTATTTTTGTTGAATGCTTAGGAAAGAACTTTTTTTTTTCTTTTTGTAAGAGAGAGAGAGCTCAAGGAATGGAGCATTGGGAGAGAGAGAATCTTATGCAGGCTCCACAGCCACTGGGGACAGTCTCACAACTCTGGGATCTTGACCCAAGCCAAAAATCAAGTTGGTTGCTTAATCAGCTGAGCCACCCAGATGACTCCATGACAAGATTTTTTTTTTTTTTAAAGAATTAGGAGACTAAGTGGACTTTTAGGGACTTTAGGAGAAAACAAATGTAATTCTATATATGAATCTAATATATTTTTTTTTAAATTTATTTATTTGTCAGAGAGAGAGGGAGAGAGAGAGAGCGAGCACAGGCAGACAGAGTGGCAGGCAGAGGCAGAGGGAGAAGCAGGCTCCCTCCCCAGCAAGGAGCCCGATGTGGGACTCGATCCCAGGACGCTGGGATCATGACCTGAGCCGAAGGCAGCCGCTTAACCAACTGAGCCACCCAGGCGTCCCATGAATCTAATATTTTATAGTTAGAAATATTTCTGAGAATTCTTGGTTATCATGGCTTTATTTCTTGGACACACAGTCTGCTTTCGGTTTTGTCAACTAGTATGAAAAGAAGTAAGAATAAATTTAGTGTTAAAGTATTTTTTAGTGTGTGTTTTTTAGGCAGTACTTCATGCAGCCACCTTTGAGACTTAAAAATGAATTTGCAAAAAAAAAAAGAATTTGCAACTTTTTAGCATTTCATTACTGCAGTATTTACCTTTGCTTGGAATCATTCTTGAGGTTTAGATAGGTTTTATTACTAAAAATTAAGTTTACATTCATAAGTTAACTACTTATTTTATTGTTCACTATTGTTTACATGATCTTTTTTTGGTTTTATATTTTTAGCACCATATATAATACTAAGATGATATATTGCTATTTATAATCCATAAGGAAAAAAAAGTGACTTGCCCAGAGAAGTTGCATAGCAATTCTCAGTTAAAATTATTGTCTAGCCTTTTGGCTTCTAGAATAGCCTTTACTTCTGTGAACTTAATATATGCATTCAGTAATATGTAACTACTCCTTAATCATGAAAATAGAGTAATCTATTCCTAAAAGCAAACATTCTGTGCAAAAACACTAACCAAGAGCATGCTTCAGGGTTACCAGATTTAGCTGATAAAGATACATGTTAAATTTGAACTTCAGATAAACAGTATTTTTTTTTAAGTGGAAATATGTCCCAATAAGTATTTGGGACCCATTTTTATTAAGATTTTTTGTTGTTTATTTGAAATTCAAATTCACGGGTGCCAGGGTGGCTCAGTTGGTTAAGCCTCCAATTTTTGATTTCAGCTCAGGTCAGGATCTCAGGGCGGTGAGATTGAGCCCTGCATCTGGCCCCGTGCTCAGTGGTGAGTGTGCTGGAGATTCTCTCTCTCTCTCCCTCTGCCCTTCCCCCTACTCATGTGTGCACTCTCTCTAAAAATAAATAAACAAGTCTTTGAAATTCACATTCATCTGTGAATGTCCTGTTATTTTATCTGGCAACTCCAGCTTATTTTTCAGTATTACAAACGGGAAAAATCATAATGTGTTATATGTTAACCCCAGACCTTTTGTCAGTTTCTATAACAAAAATAAAGCATAGTAAAAGCATCCTATATAAGAACAGAGTAATATTGGATGTAAATAAAATAGCATTTCCTGATCAACAGACAATTATGTTAAAAACAAACAGATGTTTGTAATAACACTTACGGTTTTCCTAAAGCACCACGGATATCTAGATGTATATTCTCTTTCTTGACACTCCATGTCCTTCACAAAATTTGTACAATTGATGTTATATTCCCAATGTACTGGGTGAAATATCATGTGAGAATTTTTTCCTCAAGTCTTTCTAAAACAGTTTAGTGAGTTTCAGGATTGTAAATAAAGTTTTCTTCTATTAACATCAACCAAAAGAGGAACATAATTGAGAGGTACGTGTGTTCTGGGAGGTTCAAGTGGTAAAAACCAAGGGGTGTTGCACGGTGGGAATGTTAATCGGGCACGTACTCTGGAGGTATGAGTGTGCAGGTGTTCAAGCAGTATTGGTCTGTCAGGTTTTAGGTGACAAACACGGGAATGCACTGTGGCTCAATGAAAGGGAGTGTTCAATTCAGCGAAGAAATCAGAAGGTGGTGGAGGAAGCACCAAGGTAAGCGTTTTTCCTAATGACCGTTCAGAATAGAGTGTTTTGTTGAGCATACTTCTTTCCCATTTTATCGGCTAAAACTGCTTCAGTAGCGATTCGGTGGGATTGTCATGGTAGATTCTATTAGTGAGTATTTTTATAATCAGGAATTTGCCACTCGGTCTTCCTCAGTCCTTCAGTGCCTGACACATGAGAGACTACTTGGGGAAAAAAAGGGGGGTTTGTTAGAGGAGAGAGTTGCGTGGATAGCCAGCTATGACTTCCATGAGCTTCTAGGTAGTCGACACCCTGCTGGTGTTTCTGGGCTTGTAGATTGTCTGGGGATACATGCCTTCTAGGATCTTCTGTTGGTGAAGGCTTCATAAAATTTTGAAGTTTTGAATTTTTGAATTTATCCTACCTTCAGAAGGCTTTGGGAGCATGGATTTTAGGAATTCCCTGATTTATCAGTTTTGAGTTCTTCTCCAAGTTACCTTTAGACCGTGTTTAATGTAGCAATTTCATGGAACTTCATTTCTAGTTTGATGCTAGGTTGGTATTTGTATATATTGTAGTTGGCTCTGCATCCTTAAAAATCCCCCAGTTGAATCTACGTTGTTATTTTTAATAATCAGGCGATAAGGAGGGTAGCCAGTTGTAACTTAGTCATACCAGTGTGCCTTGATATGTATGTATAATTTCTATAACAAGTAGGTGTGATTATGAGCGAATTTTTAATTATAGGATAATGGTCCAAAGCAAGCCCTGCTTTAATTATATTAGGTTTTTAGTATATAATATGGTGTGGTAGTTTTAAAACATGGTTCCCAAGTTTTTTGCCACTTCTCTTGAGGATGAGTGGAGGTAGAGATCTTTGTCTACCTTCCCTTGATTCTGTGCTCCGAGAGTAGACTGCATGGGAGTGAGGCTGCGTGCAGGCCTTAGGAAGCCGCCAGCTTCCATTTCCTGCCTCTTGGGGAACTCAGCTTGAAATCCAGTCAGTCACCAGGTGGTGAAGAACAGCCCACTGCAGCGTACGTGGGCATGACCCTACCTCACGGCTCAACACCAGGATGTAAGGGGGAAGGAAGAAGAAAAGGCAAAAGGAATGTTCTACCTGTATGTTTAAGGAAGGGCCCCAGAACCTACTAGTGCTGATTGCTTGGTGGTGATCTGAAGTTAGGGACTTCACTAGGGAAGTTGGGAAATGTCTTTTTAAAATGAAGTAACCATGTACTCTGCTAAAATTCTAGTTGTGTGGAAGCAGGGTACATTGCTGGTGGAACAGGATTATCTCTGATACACCACTTCTGCAGTTTTGTGTCCTCTTCTTATTCCGTCCAATGTAATTAACTTTTTATTTTTAAACCCATTCAGGTTTTACCTGTGATAAAAATCTTTCACAGACTGGGAACCTTGAACTATTATTTTGTTTCCTCTCTCTTTCTCTGGAAATAAAGTCATTCATACGAACTCATTTGTTAATTGAGAGAAAAAGAGGAAACTTGAAAGCGGTAGAAACAAAAACAACAAAAAACAAACCCCCAAATGAGAACTGGTCATTAATAGTGACTTGATAGGTATTTGTTTATTATTATTTGTAAAATCTTAGATAAGTGGAATGTTCAGTTTTCAGTTTCTAGAATAGGAATTTACCGCTGTGTTTTGAGTGCCGAGATGAGAACGCTTAGAGCTCTGTTACTAGCAGAGTTTATGACAAGAGAAAGGAAAAGGTGAGATAGTACAAAAGTAGTTTTACTCCACTGTCTTTGAGATTCTCCAAATGTTATGATGTTAATTTGGGGGTTCTTTTTTTGGTATTAATTTTGTCAGTTATCATTGAAATGTCATCTCTGCCTATATCCATTAGGTTGTTGCAGAACTATTGTTATGATAGGTAAGTACGATTCAGAATAACTAGTTCAGTGATTAATCTTAAGCACCAAAAGGGACACATTAGGAGGTATACTTCCATGCCTCCCCCAGTCCAACCTGAAATCTCTTCAGGGTTCTAGATCTAGCCAGCAGTTTATAAAAAATAGAAATATAATGCAGATGTTGAAATGCTGTGCAACTCTGGGGTTGAACCCAGATTGTGAGAAATGAGAGGAAAAGGGGCAATCCTTATCTTAGAAAAAGGGAAAGAGAGCATTACAAGTTAAAAGAACTGTAAAGATGTAAACTGTAAGGAACTGTAAAAATAAATAAGTGAATGGAGTGGCTGGATCTTATTTGAGTTCTGACTCAATGATATTATATCACCTGAAAAAAAATGGAAATGATCAGGGAGATTTGAATACTAACTGGATATTAAATGCCATTAAGAAGTTCTTACTAATGTTTTAAATGTAATTATGTTACAAACGTTATAGAAACAGATATGGAAGTTTCTGTAGATGAAATGATACCTAATTTGGGATTTGATTTAAAATAAAATTTGTAAAACAAAACAAAACAAAAAACCAAAAACAGGTGGGCCTGGTTGAAAAGAAGATGTGCGGTATAGACAAGACCAGCTGTGTATTGATAATTATTCCACATGAGAACCCGGTGGATAGAAGTTCATTGTGCTCTTCCATAATAAAGATTTTATAAAAATCACCTAAACCTTGATCCATAAGGTTTAATGAAGAGAAAAGTAGTCAATGTTCTATTTCTTAGGGCCTTTCTCGCATAGAAGCAAAATATGTGAAAACACATATTCTTTTTTCTTAGGGTTTATTGAAGACATTTGAGCTTTTTTTGCCTGCTGGAGGGTAATTTTGATACCGTGAAACCAGAGTTTTGAGGATTCACTAGATGTACAGTCAGTTCTTACCACAGAGTCACTGCGAGCCCTAAATTAGCGAATACGTAGGGGAAGTACGGAGTTAGGTCCCATGAGCCTCTAGTCAGGACGTTTTAATCAGTAGGTAACCCCGATGAAAATGTCTTGACATACCCTTGTCTTATATATGTTTCTGTTGAAAGCTGCCTTACTTAGTGCGTGTTGTTGATTCATTACTGAACTCCCCGTCCCGGTCAGGGCTTGCCTAACGGCAGCTCATCCAGCACATGCGTTCTCCCTAGGCACGTCTCCCCACTTGAGCTTAGGGAAGTTCTGAATATGGATGTTAAGTTCTACTGGTTGAAACAACTACTTGTGCTAAAATGGATAGAAATCGCACCATCATGTGGGAAGTTCACATGTTAGTTTTATAAAAATCTGAAGCTGACTTATTTAAACATGTTAGGCTTGATAATACAAAAAGCCTGTGTTACAAACATATGTAAAGCATACGGTATAAAATCTCAAATTGATACAGATGATCACATTTGAGTAGACTTTAAGAAAATTTTTATATGGTGCATGCAAGAGGTGACTTTAGTTCAAAATATTGATTACTCTTTCTGTGTTTGTAGCATTTTTCTGGATTCGGAGACTCGAAGAGCAATGGGAGAACAAGCTGTAGCTCTTGCCAAAGCAGTGAAATATTCCTCTGCTGGGACCGTGGAATTCCTTGTGGACTCAAAGAAGAATTTTTATTTCTTGGAAATGAATACGAGACTCCAGGTAACTTTTTCATTCCTCACCTGGCCTCTTTACTTTCCCCTTCCTCTCCCACTCCTTTTTGTTTTTATGAAAGTCAAAAGTCCACCTTCATAAAGTGTTAAATAAAGATATCATATTTTTATGCTTGTGCTAAGACATCTGTTGGGAATGATAGGTAAGTATCAGGTTAATTTAATGGTCAGTGTCTAGCCCTTCTGCCTCATTACTGTTAACATTCCATACTGGAAATTCTACTTTGGTTCTTTCACACCTCTCGTGATGACTTGTCTCAGTGAGGGGTTCATGTGCTGTTAAGAGAACTGCTGTTAGATGTGATAAACGAAGGGGTTCTGTGCTTCTAGATCTCTGAAGGGATAGAGGAAGGAAGAGTACCTACAGTGACTTACAGGAGTGACACTGGCTCCTAGAGAAGCTGCCCCCTCTGCATGGGGGTGAGGCTGAGACGTCCAACAGCAGCTCTGGAACTGTTGACTTAGGGACGTGCTCCCTCTGTTCCATCCAAGGGCTCTGGAGGACTCGTGGCTTTCCTTCCTTCTTGCCCTTTTCCTTTTATTTAGGTTGTAAACTAATAGACACATACAGAAAAGTACATAAAACACAAAAATGCATGTAAACATCAGGTGGCTCTACAAGTCCCCAAATGCCAGCACTTCTTACCACCCCACCTGTCATCCACTTCTCCTTCTAAGTGTTCCTCATCCATCTCCTAGAGCTGTTTACTGTTCTGAATTCTAAATGCTTGCATTTCTGTATCATTTTTCCTTTTAATTATGCACACCTAAGCAATATATAATTGTACCTGTTTTTTAACCTTTAAATCAGTGGGATCATGTAATATGCAGTTTTCTGTACCTTGCTTTTTTCGACATTGTGCTTATAAGATTATGCTGTGGGGCTGGTTTTCATTTATTATGGCAGAATTTATGGTATCTAGATGCATTTGAAAGCAGTATCGCAAAAGTTATTGTTCAAAACTCATGATACTTGTGTTTGAGATCACTTATTTAGCCTATAATTTACTGGTGTGAATATCTTTAGGATTGACAGAATTTTGTCTTTTAGAGATTGATTTGATTTTGATTAAAATTAGTCCTTATAACAAAGAATATCTAATTAGATAATTAGCTGGGAAATTGTGTTTTTGATTAAAAAGGAGACTTTATTATGCCATGATGGGAATACTAGTTTGTATTACGATTCTGAAGGCAATTGAGAGTGACTATAAGACATTTGTATTTTATTCCAGACAAAGGAGCTACTAGATTGTTTAATTAGGGTACTTAGCAGAATTTACAGAATTAATAACCGGTACTGTTTTGAGGACACTTTATTACGATATTCGTGTGTGTGTGTGTGTGTGTGTGTGTGTATGTGTTTGTTTGTTTCTGGTTCATCTATCTCAACCCATAAGCTTTTCTGAGTTTGTACCATTGTTGGTTTTGGTATAAGACCTCTGGAAGTTGGGATTTATATCAAATAATGCTATGCAGTTGGTCAAAATCATTAGATACTTAGGTTTACATTTTATATCTTGGATGGTTGTCAGCAACATGTTGTATGCTTTCAAAAAAAGAGTATAAATTAATTTCCTGAAGAGATTCATTTTACTATATCTGATAGTACCTCATTTTATGCTTTTTAATATCACACTTGGATTCATTTGTGTCTCCCATTTAATGTTTTAATATTCCTTTACTGTGCATATATTTCCAGTGACCATAATCCTGTCAGTTGCCAGATAAATTAATTTTGATTTTCTAGAAGCATCTGTGTGATGGGGGAGATATTTGGTGGTAGAGGCTGTGACCGAATGAGAGCGTGATTAAAGAACTTTGGATTCCATTGTATTCAGAAAGCCATTCTTAAATATTTCAAAGACTTCTATCTGATATTTAAATAACTCAAATGTTCTTTTAATAGTAGATTTTCTTTTTCAAATTTTTTTACTAACCTTAAATTATAATACTTAAGGCACATTTGCAAATTCTTCATCTTCTGAGATATATGTTATCTCTAATTAGTGTTTCATTTTAAGCCTGGAGAGCTATAATTTTCCGTGTTCTTTTTTTGTTTTTTCCTTTCTTGAAATATCTTTTTTTTTTTTAAATTTTTTTAAAATTTATTCATTTGTCAGAGAGAGAGGGTGCACAGGCAGACAGAGTGGCAGGCAGAGGCAGAGGGAGAAGCAGGCTCCCTGCCGAGCAAGGAGCTCGATGTGGGACTCCATCCCAGGACGCTGGGATCATGACCTGAGCTGAAGGCAGCCGCTTAACCAACTAAGCCACCCAGGCGTCCCCTTTCTTGAAATATCTTGATTGAACTGTCACTTTTTCCAGCTTCAAAAGTTATACACTTTTTTCTGGTAACAGAAATATGAGTAGCATCTTTACTTTGCTTGGTATTTTTTTTAAGAGTGAAATTTGAAATAACAGTTTCTTCTTAAAGAGATGTAACACTGAGAAAGTCACCAGATTTGGTGTATGGATACTTGGTTCATTTGACTGGTTTTGTTCTCCGTCTGGTTAAAATTTATTTATCAGAATTATTTATGCTGTCCTTATATATGTTTGTGTTCACAGCTGTTGGTTTTCTGTTTCTTACTGATAAAATTCAAGTGTTTCTGCCTTACAGGTCCCTTTTCACTGTGTCTTTCATCTTCCCCTCAGAGTCCTCTTTCCTGACAGTGCCATTCTTGATGTCCTAGTTAGGAGAGACTCCTTTTTTCCTGAGGATGCCGTTCCGTTTGGCCTCTGTGTGCCTTTATATGTTACTCCTTTTGCTTGAAATGTTCTCTTCATTTTCTGTCCTAGAAGCTCACATACATACCCACCCACCCATCATATCTGTGTCTGTGTCACCTGTTTCCTTCCTTCTGCTTAGGAAAGATAGGTAGGGAGTTGGAGAAATACGCTACCAAAAATCGTAATCTTGTTAAAATGCTATTTTAATTAAATTATATGTAGTTTTGCTTGAATAATTTTAGTTTCTTATTGGATGATAAAACTAAGAATTGGCAATATTTGGTAAAAAAGAGAAAAAAGAAATCCAAACATTTCAAAACCGTATACAACGGAAAAGTAACTCTCCATACCACATTTTATCACAACCATTTGATTTTCCTCAAGAGGCAACTGTTTTACTTAACAGTGTGTCTTTTTTTTAATTTTAAAGATTTTATTTATTTATTTGACAGAGAGAGAGAGAGAGAGAGAGAGATCACAAGTAGGCAGAGAGGCAGGCAGAGGGGGAGGGGGAAGCAGGCTCCCCGCTGAGCAGAGAGGCCCCCTGTGAGTGGGCTCGGTCCCAGGACCCTGAGATCATGACCTGAGCCAAAGGGAGAGGCTTAACCCACTGAGCCACCCAGGCGCCCCAACAGTTTGTCTTTGGTAGTGTTCCACACTTAACTTAAAGCATTGTCTTCTTCATTTTTATGATTTTTAATACTCAGTTGTAGATGTAATCCTATAATTTCACCAGTTTCCCGTTGGCAGTTTTCCAAGTATTTTGCTATCGCAAATATTGGCAATTATGAATGACCCTTTATATCATGATTTTGCACATGTGGAAATAGAATTTCTGTGGGAAACATGAATTTTAATAATTTAGTTAAGTATTGTCTTTTACACTTTTACACTTTTAAAAGTGCCTTTTACTCCCTGGCCAAAAGGATCGTTGACTTCTGGTATTTTTCTGATAGTGAGAAATAATATATCATTTTCATTTTCCTTCTTATGAGTGAGGTTTAATTTTTCTTCATAGATTAACATTTCAATTTGAATTGACCATTAGCTCCTTTGCCCTTTGGGTTTTCTTATTAAAGGTGTCATTTTTTTTTAAGCAGTTAGCCATTTGTGGTATCACGAAGAAGCGATGTTCCCTGAATATTTTTCACATTTCTACAGAGTCGTTAAGATAGAGTGTGCTGGAGAGAGAGTCTAATTTTTCCATTTGTTGATGTTCCCCTTCTCGCCTCAGAAAGATAGATGTACATTCCAGAGCCAAGTTTGCACGCATGCCCATGCTTCCCCTCCACCGCCACCCTCCCCTCCAAAGTAGAGGAAGGGCAAATAAAGCAGCAACTCTTACATAAGCTCTGAGTTTAATAGTTTTGGGCTTCCTCTCCTGTGCTTCTTACCCCCTGTGTGCACAGGGAGTCAAACTGCCCCGCATGGAAATGAGGTGTGGGGAATAATGCTAAGATGTTCTGTGAGTAAGTAACTGGTTTCTTCTCCCATCCACAAGCCATTTCCTGGTAAGATTATCAAATAAATGTAGATTAAAAAAACACAAAACCCAGATGTGAATTATTATTCCTTCACCTGTTGTGTTTTCAACTTTGGATATTGTTTTTTTATTTCTATTTAGAAATTTTTTGTTTTTAAATCTTACAGTTGAGTTTTAAATCTCTTATTTCTGGTGTTAAAACATACTTAGGCTTTTCCTACGCATTCATAAATTAAACATTTTTCTTTCATGTTTTCTTTTAGTACTTATTGCATCATTCCTGGTGAAATTTTCATTCCATCTGGAATTTGATTTGATTTTTTAATTTAAAAAATGGCTACCTGACTGTCACAACCATTACTGAATAATCGTTCTTGTATGTAGTAATTAGAAATCATCTTAATTATATACTTAACTCCTATGTATGCAGATCTGTTTATTTGACTGTTTTCTTTTTTTAACCCGGCTGTTTAGTCATGTGCTAGTCCCACACTATTTCAGATATTATATCTCTGTGTTATAACACAATATCCAGCAGGACTGCTCCTTTCTCATTACTCTTATTTTTCCATATGATGTTTTAGAATTAGCTTATTTCATTTATATTTAACCAAAGAGAAAGAGATTAAAAATGATGAAATTGCTGAAGTATTAGATAAATGTTTCTAATTTTCCACAGATAGTAATTCCTTAAAAGATGTTCTTAATAATAAGAAAAATGGTTATAAAACCATTTATATTTTTGTCATCATATTTCTTCATACTCCAATTTGAGAGAATGTAGTGTTTCCCTTTTACAGAAATGAATGGAAATTGGCATATTTATATTTAATCCTGCTGTCTTTTCCCCTAACTCTTCATTTTTCCTATTTTTATTATTGGTTTTGTATTACTGTAACATGACTTTTCTTTAGGCCTGGCTTTTCTAGTGTCTTCCCGGTTCATGTTTTAAGTTGTTTTCATGGTCACCATCCGCATCTCACCGTAGCTCTGTGATTAATCGGTTCTTCATTTTGATTCATCTTAAGGTTGGGTGGTTCTTCCGTTTCTTTTTAAAATCAAGAACTTACTTTTGAGAGGTATCTGTGAGTACCATCTGTTCTGAGTTCTTAGATGGGTGATAAGCTTATCTTTGATGAATTTTCACCTGGTTATGAAATCATGGGGTTTAGAACAGCTGAATTGGCATGTTCCTGCCTTTTGGTCCAATAGCAACCCTTGAGTAACTACCAAAACCCACCAAAAAAGGGAAAAAAAAAGAAAAAGGAGAAGTAAGAAATCCCTAGAAAGAGGGAAGGCTCTTTAAACTGATACGTGTGGGGAGCTTTGGGCAGGGAACAGCCATTGCTGCCAGGGAGGGAGGGAGAGGGAGGAGGAAAGCTCTTGCTGGTCCTCTGCCTTTGTTTAGGGACAGTTATTGCCTTCCTCTCACAAGGGAGCTTAGTATTGATGGTTGTGACCAGTTTTAATTAATTTAGTTGATTCTCTTAATATTTTTTGTATCTCTTTAATCAGTGCATGTATATGGGTCTTTTTCCCTTTTCCACTTTCTTCTGTCAGCTTCCCACCCTGCCACACCCACTGTACAATTGCACACTTCCGGTCTTCCTACTGCCACTCTGTCATGATTTGGGTGAGCTCAGTGTTTGGGATTTTATTATGATCACAGTGTGAATGCTATTCACAGCAGTCCTCTTGTCACCTAAGATTACTTTCACTTTCCTGAACCATTTTTTTCTTTACCACTAAAAATGATCTTTGCTTAGTTTTCAGTGTGTCTATCCCTGATTTATCCACAGACTTGTCCCATGTTTGAATATATTCAGGTACATTGAGTTTTCTGTCAATTCTGTCTTTTTGTAGAAATATTTGTTTCTTTTTTAACCTTCTAGAGTCTATAATGGTTGCCTTCTACTTTTGTATTTTGACTTTTTAGCTGAGATTTCCTGCTTTGTCCTGAAGATTCCTTAAACAACTCTTTTTTGGATCTCTTTTTTCTTAGATTTTGTCATGCACACTGTGGTTTATTCCCCCTTTTCCCGTTGCCTCATCCTCAAACATATTTCTTTAGCTTGAAGGGGAATGGTATTTTGAGTCTAGGATTCTTGGGTTTCTGTTTTTCTCTTTCAGTAGTTGATACACTCGGCTGTTTTCTGGCTTCTGAGGTCATTCTGATTTGTCTTCCATTATATGTAAAGTATTCTTACTGTCTGAAAGGTGGCCCAGTTTCCTCTTGATCATTGGAACTTGAGCATTTTTTTTTTTTTTTTTTTTTTGGTCTCCACAAGGACATGCCTAGGTATGTGTTTATGTCCATAAATTCTGCCTTTTACTCTGGGTATTCTTTGAAGTGTACAGATATAGGTGTTTCTTCATTTCAGAGAAAGTTTCTTCTGTTAACTGTTTTCCTTTTCTCATTTCCTTTTCTCTATTCATACTCTCCTTTGGGAATTCCTTTTATTGTGGGTTAGGTGTACTGGACAAGCCCTCTGAAGCTTGTGTCTTCTTGCTCGTGATTACTCTCAATTTGTATTTGTGTTCTGTTTTTTTTTTTAAAGATTTTATTTATTTATTTGACAGACAGAGATCACAAGTAGGCAGAGAGGCAGGCAGAGAGAGAGAGAGGAGGAAGCAGACTCCCGGCTGAGCAGAGAGCCCGATGTGGGACTCGGTCCCAGGACCCTGAGATCATGACCTGAGCTGAAGGCAGAGGCTTTAACCCACTGAGCCACCCAGGCGCCCCTTGTGTTCTGTTTTTTGAAGTTAATTCTTTATGTTGCTCTTCCAGGCTACTAATTTGAGTTCTAATGGCGATCGTCTTCTCCTTAAAGTAATCAACCAGACTGCATAATTGGCAGGTGAGAATTCTACCACTGAACCACCAATGCAGACTGCATAATTGGGAAATCATGTTATTTTATCCCAGAAAGTCTCCTTTCATATGGGGGTATGTGTGCATGTATTGATACTCTTGAAGTTTCTAAGTGCCGAGTTACTTTTTGGATGCATTTCCCCCTCCCCTCAGCCCCCCCACCCCTTGCCCCAATCCTCAACTGCTTTCTTTCTCTTGGTGTCTATAGTCATTATTCTGAATGTACCCTGTCTCTGGTGGATAAGCCACCTGCCGTGGTTTTACTGTGGTTGATTTGGGTTCAGTACTGAGTGCTGTTTGGTATAAATTCAAAGTGGCGGCAGTCCTTCGAGTGGTTGGAGATACAACCGTATCTGTCACTGAGGTCAAGAAGAGCATGTATCTTGGAGCATTGACTTCATCTCAAGGGCAGGGTCTAGCTAATATTTATTGACTCTTGGACTTCTTAGCAAAATGACAAGGGACTCTTGGAGCCTTTAAGTGACTGTTTTCAGGCCACACGGATCTCCGCAGGCCAAGCTGTCCCCTTGACCTCTTTCACATCTTTCCCTGGAGATCTCTGAAGCTGGCCTCTGGGTTGCCCTCAGTCCATGAGAGGCAAGAGCTCGTTACTTGTGATTGGCTCTCACTTTCTCCCAGATGTCCTTGTTTGCAACATCCTGTGTCACTCACTCACTCTGGGGGGATAGAGACCGTGGGATTTGGAGTGGAGAGGGGGTGAACCATGCTGGTTTTGCCATCTTCCCAAAGCAGAAATATTTAACCAGGGTTATCTGGGTGTCATTAATGAGCTTTGGGGGAGTCTTTGGACCCTTTGAAATTGGGTACATGCTTTTCTAGAGAGAAATTTATGAGGTTCTAGACCTTAAAATGGTTCAGAACAACCAGAGCTGATGAATGGGGAACTCCTTTAGTCATCGTTTTCATTAATTGCAGTCATCCATTATTTTGACTTAGTGCAAGTAAATCCTAGCTCTACTCCTTCCTAGTTGTATGACTGTAAGGAAGTTCCTTAACTTCGCTGTGCCTCACTGTCCTCATCTATAAAGTGACAGTAACTGTAGCAAGTGGTTTATTGGATTGTGAGCATTAACTGAGTTAATTCATTTAAAAATGCTCAGAAAAGTGCCTGGTTTAGACTGAGCATTCATTCTTCTTCCTGACTGTGAGAATCTCACCAGTAATATTCCATATACCATGTTTGTTAAATATTGGTTAACATGTTTACTTTTACTGTTGTCATTATTAATAAAGCTTGCCAGTAGTCAGTTTTTTTTTCAGATGGCAAACTGAGCTATAAATTAATAATTTTCTTTTATTATTTTTCTGTCAGTTAACTGCAAAATTATTGTTATGAATGAACAAACATACTTGCAATAAACAACTTTGAAAGACATCTTTTTATCATAAGGGTGTCTGTGTAAGAGTCTAAGAGAAAAATGGAGATAGAAGTCTTCTAAAATTGAAACTGATGGGTAAAAGTGTTAAATTCACAAGCTATTTCTGCTTGGACCCTTGTCTTAAGATTAATGTTAGGACCCTCACTATATCTTTCCAAATTCGTGTGTGTGTGTGTGTGTGTGTGTGTGTGTGAGTGTTCATTTCCAAATGTAGGTTATGATTAGATTTTAGTTATTTGGAAAAACAGCCTTTAAAAAAAATTTTTTTTTTAAGATTTTATTCATTTATTTGACAGACAGAGATCACAAGTAGGCAGAGAGACAGGCAGAGAGAGAGAGAGGAGGAGGAAGCAGGCTACCAGATGAGCAGAGAGCCCGATGCAGGGCTCAATCCCAGGACCCTGGGATCACGACCTGAGCCGAAGGCAGAGGCTTTAACCCACTGAGCCACCCAGGCGCCCCTGGAAAAACAGCCTTTTTGTAGTCTTACAAAGATTATAAGCGTTGGAACACTCTCAAGTTAGTAGAGAGGAATAACATCTTATTGTAGTTAATAGCCCAATTGTGGTCAGCTGGCTGTTCCATATCCTTAAGAACAGAGCTGAATTTCCCACCTTTGTTAGACCTTTGTCAGTTGCGTATGATTGCCACAGTGAAGAAGGAATCTACTTTTGCGATGGGATAGAAGAAAAAGTGCTATGAAATTGTTAAAAATCTTTGGCAACCAGACCCCCCCATCAGATAATCCTGTACCATGTGGGATCTTTATATTCCAGAAGAAACTCTAAATTGATTCTTACCCTTTACTGTTTCACTTATTTAAAAATTAAGAATTATTGCAACCCATATTCTGGTTTCTTTGAGTTGACTGTAACTGAACAAATACCATGTTCTATTTTCAGAGTTGGAACATTGATTGAAAGAATAATTGATAGGAGAAATTATAGAGAAATGGATTTGTGACTAATTCGTAAAACTGCATTCTTGCCAGAAGGGGCCTTTTAGATTTGGGCAGAAGTTGACTTTTTCTATTACTTTTAAAGTCACAGAGGCCAAGATTCTCAAAGTGGGTTAAGTAAGTAAGCCAGAACTGGGATGTTCTGGAATATTCAATGCCAATATCCTAGGGTATATTAAACTTTCCCTTAATATTTATTGAGTCTTATTAGAAAGTTGAAGGAAGGGGCGCCTGGGTGGCTCAGTGGGTTAAAGCCTCTGCCTTCAGCTCAGGTCATGATCCCAGGGTCCTGGGATCGAGCCCCACATCAGGCTCTGCTCAGCAGGGAGCCTGCTTCCCCCTCTTTCTACCTGCCTCTCTGCCTACTTGAGATCTCTGTCTGTCAAATAAATAAAATCTTAAAAAAAAAAAAAAAAAGTTGAAGGAACAAAGTTTTTATGACATGATGTGAATAGGTAAAATTGTCAGATATTTTGAGTTAGGTTTTTGTTTTAAAGTGTGTTGTAAACTATTTTGGGTCTTTGAGTTCTGTACTCTTACCTAGATTTTAATTTTTCACATTTGTTCCTGTATTAGTTTCCTAGAGCTGCCATAACAACATACCACAGACAAGGTAGCTTAACCAACAGAAACTTACTTTCTCACAGTTCTGGTGACTAGGAGTCTAAAATGAAGACATTTGCAGAGTTGCTTTCTTCTGGAGCCCCCTCTCTTTGGCCTGCAGATGGCCATCATCCCCCTGTGTCTTCACATGGTCTGTCTGCTGTTCTGTGTGTTGTCTGTATCCTAATCTCTTCTTTTAAGGACATTAGTCATATTGGATTAGGGCCCATCCTAATGACCTCATTTTAACTTAATTGCCTCTTTAAAGACCCTATCTCCAAATACAGTCAAATTCAGAAGTACTAGGGGTTAGGGCTTAAACATAGGAATTGGGGAGGAGGGAACACAGTTCAGCCCATAACAGCTTCCTTACCCTTTCTTCATCTCATTATTTGTGTTGGGGTCAACAGGGAAGCTCTGTAAATAGAATCTGTTCAGTTTCCACTACCACCCTTGAACATAGCCATTATTTTCAAGGTGAGTTTACAGGAATGGTATGTTGGGGCCTATTTCCCAATGTGCTTTTTATCTTTGAGTCCTGTGGATCAAAATCTAATAACTTTAGATGTTTATTTTGAAATCTTGTATTCTCGGGAGGTAGAGCTTCAGGATTTTAATAGGTAAATGTTAGATTCTGTTCAGGACAAAGCAGTTCTCTGAACTGAAAGAGCAGAACCAAAAATAATGGCATCAGTTATCCTTTCGGGCTGGAATAACAACAAACTGAATGGAGATCTGTTACTGCCAAATACCGTTATGGAACTCAGTTTTACATAACAGGACAATTTCCGTATAATTCAACAGGTCATCACGCCTAAACTGCTCTGCTGAGTTGAGTTGAACAAGTTCTGCTTACCAGAGGTAGCTCTCACAAATCAAGCCTTGTAATATGTGTCAGTTTAGAGTTGGTGTATTTAATAAAGATGTTATCTAAAATCATATTAATTTAAAATAACATTATTTGGATAGTAGATATTCTTAATATTCACTCACCATATACCTCTTGTTTGTATCTCCTTTGCCTTCCCTATAAAATGACAGTGGAATGTTGAGGAACAAGTTCATGCATTTGGAGGGGTTTTGTAAATTTCAGTCCGTTTGGATGTTAGTTATAGCCTGTTTGTTGGGTCTTCTAGCTTTGGGGACAGCTTCTGCTTTGACTAGGCGCTTGGGCCACCATTCAGCAGCAGATAGTTACAGCCAAATATTCTTCCATTTAAGGAACTTCCAATCCTTCTCATCACCGTCCTTCTCTGTTAATGGCCAAGTTTACACATTCATGTTCCGTCTGAATTCTCTCCACACTTTTTGTGACTTTCTTTCCTCTTTGGAACTTCCCTCAGTGTTATTTTTCATTGGAAGTTAACTTAAGTGTATAATTAGAATTTGCCTGAATCTTGCTCCCGTGGAGGAAAACTTGCCTGTCACCTAGTTACCTGTTCTTAAAATCTTAGGAATTATTAGGTAAATAAATACAAAATATTGCAAGTTTAGGTCAGAGAAAACCTATTAATGAATTATCTGCTGTTTATTATTTTTATTTAACATAGTAGATTTTGAAGAGAAAATATTGATCAAATTGGATTATTTTTAATTGAAGATAAAATGATCAAATCAGTTATCTTTATTTTGGTAATAGTTTATTATATGTAAAAACAGACTAGTGATGTTGCTTTAATTACTATTAGCTTTTATGTGAAATTATTTCAGATGTAGAGAAAAATTGCAGAATGTTACAAAGATGTTCTGAATACCTTTGCCTGACAATTACGTTTGCTTTATGTGTTTTATCTGTGTCTATTTTCTTTACCTGAAACATTCCAGAGTAAACTTCAGGCCTGGTGACCCTTTACTCCTGAAAATGTTTGTATTTCCTAAAAACAGGAAAATTCTTTTACATTACCACAGTACTGTTACCAAGATTAGGATATTAACATTTACATATACCTATCATCCTGTCTAGAGGTCATGTTCAGATTTCACCAGTTGTTTCATTAATGTCTTTTATAGTAAAAGAAACACATTTTCTGATTTGGGATCCTATATTACATTTACTGGCCATCCTCTTTCTTTCCATTGAGAACAGTTCCTTAGTCTTTTATTTTACTTATTTTGGGGGGGAGGTCAACTATGGTCTTTACATTTTTTCAGGAGCACAGGCCCTTTACGTTGTAGAATATCTCTCATTTTGCATTTGTCTGTTTTCTTGTGATTGTGTCGAGGCTGTGCTCACTGGCAAGTATTCTACAGGGAATGTTTTGTGCTTTTCTGAGCACCACACCGGAGAAGTGTAATGTCTGTTCACACCATTACTGCTGAGGTTCGCTTGGTTAAGGTGGTGTCTCTCACATTTCTTTACTGTAGAGTTACTACTTTTCCCTTTGTTGTCAATAAAGTATCTTATCCGGAGGTGCTTTGAGACTGGAAATGTCTCATTATGCTTTCATCTACTACTTGCAGATATTTCCTAGTTCGTATTTAGTGAGGAATAAGTCTAAAGATTACAGTGGCCATGGCAGACACAATGCCAGAAAGATATGTTGTTCTAAGTTCATCACTTTGACGTTTTGAAGCAAAACTAGATTTACCTCACTGTTGCATTTGATAAACTCAAGTTATTTATTTTTTGAGGTAAATACATTTAAAGCAAAAAATACATGTGAAAACAGAAGCAAGAGGTCTAAACACAAACACTGATACTAGTGATAGCTTGATGGTGATCAAGAAGACAAAACTAAATTAAAATAGCAAATGGATAAAAAAGTTGGACGTTTGTTGCCATCTAATATAGGCGTGTAGAACTATATATACTCACTGTCGCATGATTGTGTGTGATTGTATTCCATAATACGACCTTTCATGATAGTAGTTGTCTGCACCTGTTCGAACAAAAGACTCATGGAAAGAGAGAGGCATTGCCAGCACAGATTGATCAGCTACTGATAGATCTGCAGAGTGCATACTCTTTGTCTTTGAGAGTTCGGAAATTCTGACTTGGGGCACCTGTGTGGCTTAGTGGGTTAAAGCCTCTGCCTTCAGCTCAGGTCATGATCCCAGGGTCCTGGGATTGAGACCCGCATCAGGCTCTCTGCTCGGCAGGGAGCCTGCTTCCTCCTCTCTCTCTGCCTGCCTCTCTGCCTACTTGTGATCTCTGTCAAATAAATAAATAAAATCTTTTTTAAAAATATAAAAAAATGAAAAAAATTCCGACTTGTTTTGGGCTCTTCTTTTCTTTCTCTCTTTCTTTTTCTTTCTTTGTGGCTGGGGGTGGGGGTTAGGTCTTTTGTTGACTAAATCATAAGACTTATCTATTAGAATGTCAACATACTGATCTTCAAGTGCGGAATCATATTATTTGGTGTATCCCTTATTCATACGCTTCTTGGAACTATCACCCATTTCTATTGGGTAAAAAATATATAATGTATGAAGCCAGGTTCTCAGAAATTTGTTTGGTGAGGATAGTCACAATAAGGGAACTCAGTTTTGTATTTTGAATGTTTAAGGCATCGTTTCTAAAAGTGTGTTCTGTGGAATTCTCAACCCATAAGGGTATCCTGTAGAAGGGGGAGTGTGTGGTTAAGTAGGCACTGTAGGATACCCTCCTCTTGAGAATCCTAAAGCATAGTAACTGATTAAGGAGTCCGAGGAGTCTTTCTTAAAAGTATATGTTTAATGTAGTTGAAGTCAATGTTTTCCAAACAGAAGTGACAAAGAAACTTTGTTTTTGGTTTTTTTTTTCCTTCCACATGACAGCCTTCAGAATACATGTTTAGTGGCATTAGACTTGTGTGGATTTTTCCTCCAGGTGGAACAAGACAAAGTCATGAGCCTACCAGACGGCCATCTTTGACTCTCGTTCTTTGTATATCCTTTCTTTCCAGGTGGCTACCTCCATTTTCCAGTGGTCCTCTCTCCCTCCCTCCCTTTCTCCTTCTCTTTCTTTCTTTCTTTTTTTTTTTTCCTCCTTTTAAAGATATATTTTTAAAATTTATTTATTTGTCAGAGAGAGAGGGAGAGAGAGTGAGCGAGCACAGGCAGACAGAGTGCAGGCAAAGGCAGGAGGGAGAAGCAGGCTCCCCCCCCGAGCAAGGAGCCGGATGCGGGACTCAATCCCAGGACGTGGAGATCATGACCTGAGCCGAAGGCAGCCGCCTAACCAACTGAGCCACCCAGGCGTCCCCTTTTAAAGATATTTTTAAAACTTCTGTTGAATTATATTTTGGCCTGGGAGCTGTTTTGTCTCTTTGTATATCTCTGTTTTGATCTCTTAAGTATTGAGTTTGACTTGCAGAGGGGACCTGTTTCTGAGTTCTCAGAAATGGCGCTGTACATGGTTATTTAAACAATGTTACGCCTACAAGATTCCTGGTGATAATAGTGCAGGGTCTAAAGGAAATGTTTCACACCATCCAGTTGAATAACTTCAGAATTCTACTAAAATGTGTTTAGAAATATTTCTTTAACAATGTATGAACCTAAGTGGATATATTTTTTAAATTCTGCAAGTAATCATCTTGCCTCTAGCAGCTAGTTATTATTCTAGTTACCTACTTCATTATTTTATTTTGAAATGCTTGCAGCTCACTCATTTACATGGTAAAATGTGCTGTTTCTGTTCTATAATTCTAAGTTGTGGTTAAGTGGGTCCATTTTTGGATTCCATTCAATAATGGGTCTAAAGTACTTTTTTCTTACATGGTTACAGAGAAGTCTTCCAAGGTAAAACAGCCTTACAATGAATTTATATCTATAAACTTTTATAATACTGTGCCTTATAGAAGACAACAGCTCATAATTATGTAGCTGTTTATGTTGACTACATTTTTTTAAAAAGTTTATTATTATTATTATTATTATTATTTAGTAATGTCTACACCCAGTGTGGGGCTTAAACTCATGACCCTGAGATCAAAGTTTGCATGCTGCACTGACTGAGCGGGCCAATTTACTACCTGTTTTTATATACATTTTTCCTTGAAGAGAATAGGAAGGTCGTACCATCTCTGGAGTGACCTCATTTCCAACCCTGCCTCTACCATTTACAGTAGATGTGGCTCTGGATTTGCTGCTTATTTATTCTTTCAGTATTTATTTATTTGCCTAGCGTATAGTGCATACTTTTCTTAGAAGGAGTTAATCATAGATTAGAGTTAAATCATTTACTTCAGTTTTTTTTTTTAACCTAATGAAGTGTGTGAATAGTATTGATATAAAGCCCTTGGCACACAGTAGGCACACTTTGAATAGAGTGGTAAGATGGTTTCTCACACGAAATTTGTTTCTGGCAATAATAGATATGCTTAACACTTGTTCCTCTCTCGTTATATTTGTCATATGGAATCTTGTTTCTCAAAAAACTATAGCTTGCCTTCAAAAATTTATTTTTTGAACTATCTAATGAGATCTTTATTTAGTGTCACATTTATTTTACAAAGGGTAGATGCTTATTTTAGTGATGATTTATCATTAAAATTATGTCAAAATGTCTTAAAATGTTGTTGAAACTGTAAACAAACTTATAACACACACAGAGCTAATTATGGATGCCATCTGTTTATTTTTACAAAGCTTTTTTTTTAAGACCATGGCATTGTCTGCTTATGATAAGCTTCAAGATTATTATAATGACTAAGTCCTGTCCTTCAATTAGTGTAGTTGAAGATGGGAAGACATTTCTTTTGTTCATTGACCTTTTCTCATTTCAGAGTGTATGGAATTAGACATGTCATGATAAAGAAACTGTTACTAAGTGCATTTAGAACATGCTTAATTTTTATAAGAGAAGAAATCGGTATTAAAGCAGGATATGTGGCCGAGCTTATATTTAAATATCTAAAACTTATGCAGGGATTTCAGTGACAGACAGATCATCTGCTCTTTATCAGTGCCATAAGTGGCCTTCTTTTGGCTTTGTTAAGTTTAGGAACTTGTAAGCAATCAAATTCATAATGCTGTGTATCCTTGTTAGTATCCCTATATGCCAGTGCATGTTCTTGTACGTGTGTCTCCCATGTGTGGGTATGGAAGGCCCGGGATCCCGATGACAGCATCATCCAAGGTAGTTATCAGCAATTTGCTGAGAGAGCGAGTGATTTCACTGGCTCAGTTTTGCTATTGTGCATGCTCAGCACTCCCCATGTAAGTCTGAAGGGAAAACAACCTGCAGGATCCATCTGCTCCTTTCTGCTACACTGCATTGATGTAAGAGTACGCTAATCTGGTTGCTTGTCAGGACAGGTTAGTGAAAGCATGAGCCTGGGTGAGACTCGGCTCGCCTTGTGCTTTGAAAGATCCTAAGCTGCCTCTGTGGGTGCCATGCTAAGTGTAGCAGAATAGCTTGATTATCTGCCATACGGAGGATTGTAGCTAAATATGTAATTTTCAGATAGGAAGTAGTTTCAAAATTGAGAGTGTTAAACATTGCCAGACGACATCTAATGAAAAATGGAGACAAGTAATACAGATAGTTTACAAATACTTTTTAGGTGTTTCTTTTAAAAAAAATCATGCCTGGTATAGATTGTGTTTAATTTTATTCTTTTGGTTTTGTAGTTCATTGTGATTGAATGTTAAATATAATTAACCTTATTTTACCTAGAAGTTGTTGAACTTGTTCTTGCTTATTTCTGTTTGCCTTTTCCCACACCGATTGACGGGCTCATATTGGCTTTGCAGGTTGAGCATCCCGTCACAGAATGCATTACCGGCGTGGACTTAGTCCAAGAAATGATCCGTGTTGCCAAGGGTTACCCTCTCAGGCACAAACAAGCTGATATTCCCATCAATGGCTGGGCAGTCGAATGTCGGGTTTATGCTGAGGTAAAATGAATGATGTTGAGAGGAAGCATGGTGGTTGTATCCCAAAGTCATGGGACCAGGTAGAGCTAAACAGAAGGTAAAGTTAGGATTTCAGAACTGGTGTAGAGTATATGCTTATGTAATAAAGAAGCCAACTGGGACAAAGGGTAGATAGTTTTGAGGTAATTCAAAGTAGTTTGAAAAGATTGAGTTTAATTAAGTTCCATGTATTTTTTCTGCATGGGAAAAATAGTTCCCAGTCAGTTTAAGGGGCAACAAAGCATTCATTAAATGTTTTTGCTTTTGCTAAAAATTCAGTATGCTTGAAGGGACCGCGGTTTTTGTTTTGTTCGCTTGTTTTCAAATCCCATTTGAAATAAACAAAAGCATTTATTTCTGTGTTTTTGTTTGTTTTATGCTTTTTGGTTTTTTAGAGCCCACCCTGGGTGCACATGAGTTGTTAATTCAATACTTAAATTTTTGCAAGTTTGTTTTCTAATAATTTTATCCCTTATGCTTACATGAAAGTAGCAATTAAAATTTAAATTGCAAAGCTTTCATTCATGATTTTAATTATGGCTCTTACTCCTAAACTGTCAGTCCAGTACTTTTATACTATTTTATAACTGTATTAATCATCAGATAATAAAGCAGTCAACATCTGAGAAGCGTTTTTTCAAGTGATTAAAATAATTCAAGGAAACATGTACACTATGTTTTACTTTAGAACTCAAAGTTTGTCAAAACAAAAAGTAAATTACTAGTATCTGTGTCTAAGAATACTGGAAATTGTTTTCCAATGTTTTTTAAGGATATTGAGAATATACTTGACTTGGTTATTCTTGCTTTTTATTATATTTTAAGTGGCATTGTTGGGACACTGAACTTATTTAGTATTTATTCTGATGATCTGAGCTATTTACAAATGGAGCACATGCAAAGTTTCTTTCAGGTCTTTATCTGAAGAACAAAAATTCTCCAGTTTTACCATATGTGAACTATTTTGAGAGTAAGAAAAACAAGTATCTTTAGTGCACTACAGTTGTTGTTCTGAACTGGGGGATGTTTTGATGTAGTGCCTAGGTTATTTTATTTTTGCCCAAAGTATTCTAAGAAGATTTATAAAATGCTGGAATTTTACCAATTTCAATAAAGTATGACTAAGGTCAGGCTAAATTCTGCTTATAGTTCTGTTTGATTTTTAAATACTTGTCTAAGTAGTCTAGAGTGAGTATTAGACAGTATAGTCTAGAGTATAAGACATTCTGAAATCTGTGATTTGGTAAATACTGTATATTGAAAATAGATCTATAAATGCTTCTTCATTGTATAAATATTTAACTTTACTCTGCTGATTTATATTTCAAAGACTGTGCTTCCTTTTCTTTGAACTTTCAGGACCCCTACAAGTCCTTTGGGTTACCGTCCATTGGGAGATTGTCTCAGTACCAAGAACCAATACATCTACCTGGTGTAAGTCATTAAGCTGTAATAAAAAGTGAGGGGGTAAAAGCTTGATTTATGTCATACTTTTATGTTAAAGCATGTCATCACTAAAGGGTATAAATTGAAGGACAAGTGGAATTCCTGGGGAATGACAGTTTTTTGTTGATTTTAAAAAAATATTTTGTACTTTGTGATCTGTAGGAAAGTCAGAATTCACTTCACAGGGGACGTCCAGAGACATCTGACTTATAAATAAATGATAGTTTACAGTGTTCCCAATTCTTTTGAAAATTGTAGTGAAAAAGATCACAGAACCCTAAGAATGGGAAATGACTTTTCTGTATTACACTTTAATCTTTTCCCTAAATCTAACCCAGCCTCCCTGTATAGTGAGACGTCAAAAATTCAAGCACAAAATCAGTCTCTTAATGGAAACGGATTAAGGAAAACAAAGTGTGCCTCATTCTAGGAAGTGTCACGGACTTTAAGAAGTACATATTTGCACCAGTTAAAGAAAAGTGATCACGGTCCACATAATTCATAATTCGTCTATATTTAATAGCTGTTCTTTAAATAGTTTTTGCTGCATAAAAAGAACAAGGACATACCCTTTTTCTTAATCAAGGTAATAAGTGCATATATATATGACATTATGTTAGCTAGTGGGTGACAAGGCTGTAACATCTGTGAATATGATTATTCAGTTTGATTACTGGCATGAAGATGGTAAAAGATTACAGGAAGGATTCTAAATTCAAAGATGTTATTGGATATGTGATTTATTTCACTTTTTAAATTGTTTTTGCCCATATGCGTTCTGAAGAGACTTGACCCTTTCTAGGCTGGGAGACTCCATGCTGTGTTCAAAGCCTGAAGGCAGAAAAAAAATTGTAAAGATTTAACAGGCATTATGTGACGTTAAATAGCAGATGAGAAAACAAGTATCATAGGGACATATCTAAACATTTTTTTAATCAAACAAAAAAGTATTAAATAAGAATTCATAATGATTCCTCTAGTTAGAAGTTTTCACCACGTTGTAATAGCTAACAAGATGTCAAACATTTTGCCCTTGCAAGTTTTTGCAATTTGCAATTTCCAAACGTGAGACCTGTTGAAAGTACAAGTGATAATGGACAAACTATACCCCCTACAGTCTTTGTCCCACCAAATCTTTCTTCAATTAATGCTGCAGCAGGAGTTTTATGTAATAACATTTGCGGCTGTGAGCCATCCATAGAAAGAAAAAACAATTAAAATGCCTTAAATGTTCTGCTTACTGCTGTTATTTGCTTGTGTGAATGTTGCATGTCAGCTAAATGGACCAAGGAATAGATAAAGTGATTGGGTGCGGGAGAGTGCACACCAAGCTTTGTCTATCATTATTGCTGGGAGCAATCAAATTGATGTCAGCAGGACAGTAGATGCGTTGACAGCTGTAATTATGTATCTCCATGGTGATCACTTTTGGCCTGTCATTGGAGGCCCACAAGTCCCCTCCCTTGGAAGCATTTAATCAGATTGGGCTGTCACTTGTCAGGTAGACATGGCGGGCTGGGAGTTGGACTGAGGGGGAGAGGTGACTCGAGCATGAAGGGTGGGAGACGGCTGATAGTTTCACACGGTCCACTGTTGATACAGAAGAAAGACATTTAAATTATGCCAGAGCTTTCTGAGTGATGGCTTGGGACCCTCATACACAGGTGCCTGGGTGGTGGTGGTGGTGGGTGGGGGCTTTTCCTCCTTGCCTCTTTAGCTAGATCAGTCAGTTTGAACTTGGAAAACTCTTTTTGGCTGTTACTGTTTTTTGGTCACAAGAATACATACTTCAGGGTTAATTTACAGGCCGTACACTGCACATGCTTCTTTAAGCCTAAAATTTACTTACAGAGCATTGATGAAGATTTTTAAAAAATCTTTGATCACCACATTTTATAAATTTATTATTTTCAGATGGCAATTTTGTTCTCAGAAATTTGGTTACGTTTCCATTTGACTTTATTCTTTTTTTTTTTTTTTTAAGATTTTTATTTATTTATTTGACAGAGATCACAGTAGGCAGAGAGGCAGGCAGAGAGAGAGAGGAGGAAGCAGGCTCCCTGCTGAGCAGAGAGCCCGATGCGGGACTTGATCCCAGGACCCTGGGATCATGACCTGAGCCGAAGGCAGAGGCTTTAACCCACTGAGCCACCCAGGCGTCCCTTGACTTTATTCTTAAAGCTTTTTGTGCCAAAGCTAAAATACATTTTTTTGTGTAGCCTTTGTTTCCATAAAGGAATAGCGACTTAGTTTGATTTTTACTTCATTGTTAGAAAAAAAAAAGCTGAAGATTATTGGAAATAAAGCTATATAAGCAGGAAGTTCTGTCAGAGTGTTCATGCTTTGTTACATTTTTAAATTAGAAATGTTGATTTACTAATGAAATGTGTTTGATTAGAGATGTGTTTTGATTATGTATTATATCTCTTGATTTTACCCTGTGTATTTTTAGATTAAAATGACATACCTTCTTTGATCATAATTTTAATGGATGACATGGTTATATCCAAGAGCCCTAGGTTAACTTTTAGGATGGTGGTAGTAAAGATAACTAAAATGTTAAATTATGAACTGTAGAAGAAAGTAATAAATAATCTTTATTGTCTGTTATTTGACCAGTGGGTTGAACAGCAGAGTTCCACCCTACCCTTGTAGCAATTTATGTAGCAAATGGGATATATTTAAAGTCAAACATTGTAGGATTTGTACCAGTCTCAGTTTGAAATGCAGCTTCAGCAAGCATGCTCTGGTTTTAAATAATAATAAATGGTAGCAAAATGAGCTCTTTAACGTTTTGCTACTAAAATTAAGAAAATACAAGTTCAGAAGGCTCTTTTCTGTTATGTAAGTTGGTGGTCAGCTGCCGTTTGGGGGCTATTGAATGTGGGGAGAGGGTAGATTATGATTTTACTGCTTTCACAGCTGTCCCATTAATTCTTTCCTAGTTTTTATAAACACTGAATTTCATAGAACTGAAGTATGTTTCCAGAAAATAGAAAGCCAAGATATGTTTAAGTGTGCTGAGTGACTTTGATTCAAAATTATGATTTTTCATGTATGAATGCGAATGTAAATAAAAATATCTATACTTTTTGTGTTTGCAAATACAGAAATAAAATCACTCTGTGTATGTTACAATGTTATCTTCTAAAGCCTTACAAAGAGAATAATAGTAGTGTGAATTTTTTTTTTAAGAGAACGAAACTGTGCTTTATCTTTTGATGTCACCGTATAATAAAGCCATCATCATACCCTCATGTGGATATCCTAGACAAGAGGTTCTACATGCGGTCCCTTGATAATTGCCTAAATTAAAATATTAAAGGCCTAACAGCCGCTGTGTTGACCTTTTCCTGCCTTGCTGCAGACAGATGAGCTGCTGTTTATTAGGAAGTCTTCTTCCCACAGGTGAAGAGCTACGTGAGCTTCCGCTCTTCCCTTCCCACCCCTTTACAATGTCGGGCATCAAAGTCCTGCTGTTCTAGCAGCTTCGATTAAATTCCTCTATCATCAAGACCCCTAGGACATGCTTGACAGTCTTAAGTATTTTGATTAGGTTTTAAATACTTAAGATTCCAAAACTTAGGCACAATAATTTAATAAATATTTCATCCTCAGCAACTGCTCATTTTAAAAGTTTTACATGGCTAACCTCTGTGCCTTACTGCTGGTATCAAACTGGGAGATGAAAACAAGAATCAGCGATGTACTAACTTACTTGTTGGCTGGTTAACAGCAATCGGGCTCTTCAAAAGAATATTTTGAACTTGTGCTGTTTTTTTTTTCCCCCATGAAAATCACAAAATCAGAACTCTAATTGGGGCTGTGTCTTTACAAAGCAAAGCTATGAGAAAAGCTGTACAAACATTAAAGTCTCAGGGGACTAACAGTAACAGAGAAAAAAACATTGTACAGTTGAGAGGGTAAGGCAAAAAAGGAAAGTGTTACAGACATGAGAGCCACAGGACCAGCCTTCCTGGAGAGCTGACGACCAGTCCTGCTGCCCCGCTTGACTGGGGTCCTCCCTGGAGCTCTCGGAAGGGTCCAACGGAGAGTGTGCCTAGAAGGGGCGCATCATTCATGCCATGCTTCAGTTGGAAGACACCATCAGATAGCTACAGATGCATCCCAGGATAGTGATGTATGAAGTATTATCATTGTTTTTTTTTGAGGTTTCTTAGTTCCTTTGTTTAGTGGAAGAGCAAAAAAATGCACTGTACTACATACAGCTCAAGATAATTTGGTCTCTATATGGTTTAGATTGTTTTTCTGTTTTCTGGAAGCTGAACTGTTACTTGAGATTAAATTATCCATCTGTTCCTTAGAAATTAAAATTGTGAGAAAAATGGCTGCACAATATGAAGTTACTTTCATTTCTTTCTTTCTCCCAGGTCCGGGTTGACAGCGGCATCCAACCAGGAAGTGATATTAGCATTTATTATGATCCAATGATTTCAAAAGTTAGTTCAATTTCTTAATGGCTTTGTTCATTTTTCTTAAGAAGTGGAAGTATTTAATTAAAAAAAATCTGAAGTTGAGCTATTCTCTGAATCATGTGCTATAATTAAACAAGTAATTGTGCACTGTTGGAAAAGTGAAAGCAGAGCAGATTTTTTTCCTCTGGAGAATTTTAGTACCATGTTACTTTGTAACACTCCCCAATCAAGTCAGTCATTGGCTCTTCCCTGTCAAATGGAATGATGATCCATTTAGTTAGTTGGGTAACTCTTAAATAGTTAGGTAACTAAGTTACCTAACCAGGGGCTCCAATGCAGCCCATACAGTTAGGATGATTTAAGTTGTATTTGGTCATTCCTGAAAATTACCTGAGATAGAAGTATGAATGGCAGACCATTATCAAGGAGTTGGAGTGATAAGTCCTGTTTTGGGGAGTACTTTTTACCATCTCTCTTCAGTTTTTATGAATCAGTAATTACTTGTGGGGATTACACATAATTAAGGTTTATGTAAGAGTATAAGATGTCTTTTTGCCCAGCTGTCTTTTTGAAATTTGACTTTACAGAATAACAACAATGCTTAAATTCTTACATCTTTTAGAATCTTTAGAATTGTAAGATATCATAAAATGTAGAATTTCTGACCACAGAATTTACTAAAAACCTTTCTCAAGTTGATGTACTTACAGCAAGCAAACCACTTTTTCTTTATCTTTTTTAACTTAATTTTTAACAGTAACATTATTAAAATGAACTTTAGGTATTTTGTTTGTTAGAGACATGCTATTTAGTTTAAAAATAAAAAAACAAATATTATAGATGGATTTTTAATAGATGTGGTTCCATTTTTAGTGAATATATTTCTGTTCAGAAACGTGACCTACAAATAAATTTCAACCTGGCTTGATACTGAGGAACTGAAGGAAGGCACTAAAGTAATTGCATACTATACATTGACTACCGTAATAATGAGAAAAATGTTTTATGAATACTTAAGATCTTATTAGCAAGCAAATTAGTAATAAAATGTTACTTATTGCTTGTATTTAATTGCTAATTTGGTTAAGATTCCTCTAAATAGGCACAAAATCATATAGAACAGGAAGACCCTTCTGATTTTCTAATACAAGAACCCTTTGCTTCTGTGTATGTTATGTGTTATGTGTCAAAGCCAGCTAAGCAGGGTGTCAAACTTGGAAATGACATTCTCGTAGGGAGAGAAAAAACAAATCTTGCCTACTCCTTCCCTATCCCCAGACGTTCATATTTTATCCCAAATCATGTTCACATTTTGATACCTTCCCTTTTAAACTTTTTATGCTTGTTTTTATTATATTGTGATTGAGCTCAAAAAGCTCTTTTCTGTGATAGTGAGTGTAGGAGAAATGTCTGAAATAGCTTGATTTTCATATTTATTTAGTTTTAAAATTTTAATTGCCATACTTTATATTACAAACTAAACCACTGTGAAGTTTCAAAAGATGCTCTGGGAAATCTCTTAGGAATTACTTTGATTTTTATTAGAATGCATTGTTTGACTTTTAGATAGATTGATAGATACCAGTGTGAATTGTTTTTTGTTTGTTTGCTTTTAGCTGATCACGTACGGTTCTGATAGAACTGAAGCACTGAAGAGAATGGAAGATGCGCTGGATAATTACGTTATTCGAGGTAAAAACAAACGTTTGGGTCTTAATATTATACGTGGTGTCCAATTCTAGAAAACAGCTTGAAGATACACTAGAGAATTCAGTAGAAAATGTGCTTACTGTGTGTTTAAATAGAAATAAGAAAAACTTGAACTAAACTGATAGCCCTATACTTTACGTATATACTTTCAGTTGTTTAATTAACCTTATGATTCATGACCTTTCCTAGATGAGCATTTAGTATTTTATGTACTGTATGGAAAATGGTTCTGTATTCTGAAGTCTGTTATGGGCCAGTGCAGCAAATTAGCTATTTATTGTCTTTTGTCATTGTTGATGATGTTTTGAAGGATGAAACTTGAAAATGTATGGAAATATAAAGTATAGTGACCTACAGATGACTGACTTGGGAGTAGGGGGTATCCCTTTGGGTCTATAAAGGCAAATTATAAAATACTCTCTAGCAAATGCACTTTTGTTACCTCATGTGCATATAGGTCAGTTCTAATGCTTAACAAAGTGTGATCCTACAAGCCTTTAGGATGTAAAGCAATAACTGAATTAGGAGCAACCATTTTACTTTTATGTGTATATATAAAGAATTTTATTTTCAGGTAGATCTCTACACCCAGTGTAGGGCTCGAGCTTGAGTTACGTGCCTCACCAACTAAACCAGTCAGGTCCCTCGCAGCCATTTTATTTAAATAATGAAAGCAAAGTTATACTTATTCCTCTTAAGGAGTAAATTACCTTATAATTTGTATTAGCAACTTTTCATTAGTTGTGAAAAGATCATTTCATTTTAGTCCAACATAAATTATCATCACCTTCAGAATAATGGAGTTTAACATTGAATTTAAAGTGTAAAATACAAGTTCACTTTGAGTTATGAGTGAGTAGTGGGGGGTCTAAGCGCATTCCATGGGAAGGACTGGCCTGGGTAGTTCTGCTCTTTTCTCATGGCTCATTAAAACAGTGGCGCTAGGAGGCCGGAGTTCGGAGGCTGAGGGGGTATAACAGTGGTGGCGTGTGATTACCTAGCCCCCATCTAGCCCATACAGAGCTTTATGCGGTTTCAAAAGGATTCCCTTCAAGGGAACACAGCCTGTAAGTCAGAAGGCTCGGTGAGTAGACAGCAACTTTGTGTGAAGTAGAAAACATGCTCTTTTCTCAGGTGCATTCTGCTGTGAGACAGAGCCCAGCTTAGCAACGGAGCACGCCAATCCCTTAACACTGCCCCGTTGACCCAGTGCCTTTGTGCAGTCAACAGTTCATGCAGGTGTACAGTAGTGGCTCAAGACAATTAAGTGACTTCGTTTTGTTTTGTTTTGAGAATGTGAGCGGTGGGATGGTGTGCTGGCCGGTTGAGGAGAACGGCAGGGCAGGAGGGAGAGAAAGAATCCCAAGCAGCCTCCTTGCTGACATGGGTTCCATCTAATGACCCTGAAATCGCTAGCTGAGCCAAAAATCGAGAGTCAGATGCTTAACTGGCTGAGCCACCCAGTGGCCCCTAGTGACTCTTTTTACATATCTACCTTCCTCTGCTCATTTTTGTCTATGGCGATTAGTAGTCATCCAGTCCTCACTTTTCCTCATTTTTTTTTTCCTCTTGTTAGATCTGAAGAAACTTCTTAACTCCCTTTCCTTGTGCTGTCACTCTCTTTTCTTAACATTTGTTAACTAACAGGTAACAGTGATTGTATCTAATCTTATGTGCTAGTGATTCACCTTTGTCAATGGAAGGAAAACAGCTCTCAAGTGAACTCAGATGTAATAAAAAAAAAAAATCAGTAAATTGGTATCCAAAGCATGTACACATTCTAAAAAAATCCTCTTCACATTGTAGCTCATTCTCTAGTTCATTTTTAGCCTGAATTGTGGAGTAGTTACTATTTTTTTTTTAAACTCTGCCATGTTCCACCATAAGCAGCAGTTACATATTTTCTCTATATATTGGTTAAGTAGGCCTGGAGGGGTCTGTTTTCCTTAAAAATATTATCCCTCCAAATGGGTGTTTGGAACACACATCTATTTTGGGTATGCGTTTTTCTCTATGTGTTTAACTACACACAGAGAGACATGAACAAGGTATTTGGGACTGTTACTTGCAGAGGCCTTAAAAGTATCTGTAAGAGTTTTCTAGATTCCTGCCCCCAACCAGTATTTTTGCAATTTTTTTTAAAGGGTTGTTTTTTTTTTTTTTTTTAAGATTTTAATTATTTATTTGACAGAGAGGGAGACACAGTGAGAGAAGGAACACAAACAGGGGGAGTGGGAGAGCTAGAAGCAGGCTTCCCCCTGAGCAGGGAGGCAGATGATGGCTTGCTCCCAGAACCCTGAGACCATGACCTGAGCCAAAGGCAGATGATTAATGACTGAGCCACCCAGGTGCCCTGGTATCTTTGTAATTTTTATTGTGGTTGTTGAATTATTAGATTTTGGCTAATTTGAGTTATGCTCTAGTGAGCTTGAGTGGTAAATCCATGAATTTGAGATAGTCAATTTGAGTAAGAATATTTTGTCAAATCACATCTCTATTAAACTTTGATGTAATGTAGTGGCATAGCATATGGGCAGTTTGTCAAAATATTCGTGTTGTGTTCTACTCTGGCTTCTGAAACGAATATTCTTTCATATTTATAGAATACACTTTCATGTTTTATATTTAAATGAATGTTTGCCAATAGTTATTACATGTTAATTTTATGTTTTGTTTTTTTTTTTAAAGATTTTATTTATTTATTTGTCAGAGAGAGAGGGAGAGAGAGCGAGCGAGCACAGGCAGACAGAGTGGCAGGCAGAGGCAGAGGGAGAAGCAGGCTCCTTGCCAAGCAAGGAGCCCGATGTGGGACTCGATCCCAGGACGCTGGGATCATGACCTGAGCCGAAGGCAGCTGCTTAACCAACTGAGC
>PISX010008202.1:72132-83781 GCA_004024625.1 Mellivora capensis | reverse complement strand
TTAAAAAAAAAAAAAAAGACCTGATGTAGGGGCGCCTGGGTGGCTCAGTGGATTAAAGCCTCTGCTTTCAGCTCAGGTCATGATCCCAGGATCCTGGGATCGAGCCCTACATCGGGCTCTCTGCTCCGCGGAGAACCTGCTTCCTCCTCTCTCTCTGCCTGCCTCTCTGCATACTTGTGATCTCTGTCTGTCAAATAAATAAATAAAACCTTTAAAAAAAAAGAAAAGACCTGATGTAGTCCGAAACCATTGCTTACAAAAGCATCACAAAGTCATTAGGGATCCAGACTCCAGCCAGCCCGAAACCCTCACCCAGGAATACGCTCCTCAGCATGTTACGTGGTGATGGCTTGAGATGTGGACACAGGAAAGAAAGGGAGGAAGGAATAAAGGAAAATGGGCATTCTTAAGGTTTCCCGTAAGTTTCATGTGATACTTGCATCCACATCTTACTGGCTGTGTGGTGACATTGCCACAATTTGGGCAAAGAAGGCTGAGAAATTGTCATATTTGCATACAGTGCCACACCTCACGAAACGGTTTTAGCCAAGGAAGAAGGGAAGACTGGATTTGTAGTAGATTAGCTATCTACCATAAGATACTACGGCCATCTATTGGAGGAAAAAAGCTGTCCTTGGACTACTGTTGAATGAAACAAAACAAAAACCCAATCCCATGTTTCATGACCTGAGCCGAAGTCAGACGCTTAATGTCTGAGCCACCCAGGTGCATCAAAACCCATGCTTTTAATATTTATCGTAACCCATTTTAAAATCAAGCAACCTAGGTAAATGTGTGCATATGTAATAACTGATAATCTTCGGGTCCTAGAATTGCAAATGAGTTTTTTAATGATTTCTTCAGAGAGAACATGGTGGAGGAGAGGGAGGTTTAAGCAGACTCCACGCTTGGGTGTGGAGCCTGACACAGGGCTCAGTCTCACAACCCTGAGGTTGTGACCCGAGCCAAATCTAGGAGTCAGACTCTTAGCCGATTGTGCCACCCAGGCACCCCGTAAATGGGTTTTCTTGAAATTTTATTTGCATTTTCTAAAGTTCCTAGGCTGAAAAAAACATTTTTATGCTTAATGTTTTTTCCAGATTAAAAGGTGGAAAGTCTTCCACCTGATTACTCTTCTAGGAGACATTGTTACTAGTTCTCTTACATCTTTGGAGATACTCTGGGCATGCTCAAATGAACTGGAGTTTTGTTTTGTTTTTAAATGTAATGATGTAGCTTGGAGATAATGCCATGCTACTGCTTAGTAGGAAAAAGAAGAGCCCCTGGTCTCTGATCCCATCTCCTGACAGCAGATGGGATCAATCAGTTATATGTTAAAAGTCCCGTGTATTAAAATTGGCACATGAATTTCCTGGTAGTTCCTGTGTATTTCCAGTCTCTCCCTCTCCCTGGTTCCATTTCCATGGGCCCAGACATGCTTACATCTTCTCTGGCAATCCACTCCCTCCTGCCTTACTTCTGTCAGCCCAGCATTGTAGAGTGGAAACAGGTATGGGTTTTGGAGTCAGGTTCAGTTTCTAGTTTTTTGCCACCTGTAGCATCTTGGGTAGGACACTCAACAGTCTGGGCCTCGGTTTTTATATTTTTAAATTGTAAAAATGTTAAAAAATCTACTTCTTAGCTTTAGATGCAGGTTTTTAAAAAATATTTATTTACTTGACAGAGAGCGAGAGAGGTCACAAGTAGGCAGAGAGGCAGACAGAGAGAGAGGGGGAAGCAGGCTTCCTGCTGAGCAGAGAGCCTGATTCAGGGCTTGATCTCAGGACCCTGAGATCATGATCTGAGCCGAAGGTAGAGGCTTAACCCACTGAGCCACTCAGGTGCCCTAGAGGCAGGTTTAATAAGGTCAACAAAATATCAGACACAATAGGGACTCTGTAACTGTAGGTGCTATCATTTCTCCTCAAATCACCGTACCCGAGATTCATTTACTACTGTAACTGTGGTGACTTCCATTTTGTCACTTGGTTCATTTCACAACCTTTTCTGTTCTCATGGAAACCAGTAAAATTTTGCTAATGATACTAACCTAATGTTTGCTAAGGCTACAAAAAAGTTTGATGGTTTTGATAGAATCGGACCATCCCCTCCATCTCTGTCCAGATTATCATCAGCTGCAAGAAATGGGTAAGGCCAAAGAAACATTGGTTAAACAAAAGATATTTATGTCTCTGTGTTGGCTGCTTGAGACAAGTGCAACAACATACCATGAGTAGGGTGGCTTAAAAACAACAGACATTTGGGGATGCCTGGGTGGCTCAGTTGGTTGAGCAACTGCCTTCGGCTCAGGTCATGATCCCAGCGTCCTGGGATCGAGTCCCACGTCGGGCTCCTTGCTCAGCGGGGAGCCTGCTTCTCCCTCTGCCTCTGCCTGCCACTCTGTCTGCCTGTGCTCGCGCTCTCTCTCTCCCTCTCTCTCTGACAAATAAATTTAAAAAAAATTAAAAAAAAAACAAAAAAAAACACAGACATTTGGCAGTTCTGGAGAAGTTTGAAATCAGGCCATGCTCACTCTGAAACCTGTCAAATAATTGTGATTTGCAGTGATCTTTGGCAGTCGTTGGCTTGCAGCTGTGTAACTCCTGTCTCTCCCTTTGTGGTCATGTGGTCTCCCTGTGTGTCTTCACGTGACCATCTTATATTGATCATTTTGGATTAAGGGCCAATCCTACTTCAGTAGGACATCTTAACTATATCTGCAGTGATGCTATTAATAAGGTCACATTCTGAGGGACTAGGGATTAGGATTTCATGCCTAACTTGAGGCACAAGTCAACCATAATTCTCTCAAATTCAAAAACCCTGGAGGTAGTGGGATTAGGGTCTGTATGCAGTCCATATGATGTCTGGCACCCAGACGACTTCAATCTTGCTTTGCCATGAGTGACTTCTATTACTAAGAATATTTTATGGTTCAAGATAGGAGACTGACCAACAATAAAAGACAAATTACCAAACTCAGGAAAGAAGACACATCACTACTGATTCTACAGAAATTGGAAAGGATTATAAAGAAATACTATGAACAATTTTATGCCAACTTAGGTGAAATGGAGACGTTTCTAGAAAGCCGTG
The DNA here is from genome assembly GCA_004024625.1 of Mellivora capensis. Classification (NCBI taxonomy): domain Eukaryota; kingdom Metazoa; phylum Chordata; class Mammalia; order Carnivora; family Mustelidae; genus Mellivora; species Mellivora capensis. Next base: position 80,685 of record PISX010008202.1, on the reverse strand, counting down.
AATTACCAACTGATTTAAGAAGAAATAGAACATCTGAGTAGGTCTATAAGTTGAATTAATAAAATCTTCTCAAGAAGAAATATCCAGGCCCAGATGGTTCCACATTTAGTTCTGCCAAATATTTAAACAAGAGGCTTCCCCAGTTCTCAAACTCAGGCTAGAGAAGGAAGGATCACTTCCCAAATGATTCTAAGACCAGTATTACCCTTAAACCAAAATTAGAGAAAGATCACAAAAACAGTATTACAGACCAGTTTTCTCCCATGAACATTGACACAAAAGTCCTCAACAAAATAGTATCAAAGCAAATCTGGTAACATTCTACATCATGACCAAGTAGAACTTATCCTAGGAATGCAAGGTCAGTTTACCATCCAAATGTTAATTACTATATAACATGAGTAGAATAAGAGGCAAAAACCACACAATTATTCTAATAGGTCAAAAAAGTATATGTATTTTAACCAACATTTTAACAAACTAGAAATAGAAGGGAACTTGCTCATCTTGAGAAAGGGATTGGACTGAAAAGGATGCTGAAGACCGGGAGCAAGGCAAAGATGTCTGCTCTTGCCATTTCTGCTCAATATTGTGCTGAAGATTCTAAGCAGTGCAGTTAGTAGAAGGAAGAGAAAGGAGAATCTGTATTCACAGATGTTATGAACCTATACGTAGCCAAATTCCAGGGAATACATACACACACAAATAACTAGAACTGACAAATATTCAAAGGGTACAAGATAAATATACAAAAATCTATTGGATTCCTATAGCAAGAACATATGGAATGAAATTAATTACATTCATAAAAGCGTTAAAATGAATGCAATGCTTTGGAATGAATTTTACAAAAGTATTGCAAGATATTTACAATGTACAACGAAAGGTATTGCTGAGAGAAAGATGATTTAAGTTAAAGGTTCTCAACCAGGGGTGATTGTTCGCACTGAGAGATTTTTGGCAATGTGTGGAGACATTTTTAGTTGCTGCAACTTGGGGGAAGGGGTGCTTTGGGGATCTAGTGGGTAGAGGCCAGGGATGCAGCCAAACATGGTACAAAGCTTAGGACAACCTGAACGATAAAAAATTATGTGGCCACGAACGTGAGTAACACCAAGGTTGAAAATTGTGATCTAAATAAATGCAGAGGCATTTCACATTTATGGATTGGAAGACTCCGTATTGTCAAGATGCCAGTTCGCAAAATGATGTGTACATTCAAGAAAATCCTTATTCCAGCAGCATTTTTGTGCAGAAATTGATAAGTGGGTTATAAGATGTATATGGACATGCAAGGGGTCTGGAGTAGCAAGACAAATTCTTATTTAAGATTTTATTTATTTGAGGGGCACCTGGGTGGCTTAGTCGGTTAAGCGTCTGTCTTTGGCTCAATTCATAATCCTGGGGTCCTGGGTGGAGCCCCAAATCGGACTCCCTGCTCAGTGGGGAGGCTACTTCTCCCTCTCCCCCCGGCTCATGTTCTCTCTCTCTCAAATAAATAAATAAATAAATAAATACAATCTTTAAAAAAAGATTGTTTATTTCAGAGAGAGTGCATGTGAGAGAGCAGGATGGAGAGGGCAGGAGGGGCAGAGGGAGAAACACATTCCCCCCAAAGCAGGGACCCCAACAAAAGGCTGGATCCCAGGACCTTGGAATCATGACCTGAGTGAGCTGAAGGCAGATGCTTAGCCAACCGGGCCACCCTGCAAAATAATTTTTTAAAGTAAAGTGGGTGGACTGACGCTATCAGACTTCCAAACTTACTATAAACTATAGTAATCAAGACAATTTGGTACTGGTACTATAAGAATATAGAAAATGCAACAGAATTAAAAGTCCAGAAATCCTTATATCTGTATCACTTGATTTTTGACAAAGACGTTAAGGCAATTCAGTGGGGAAGGAAAGTTTCTAAATCATCCTGGGATAACTGTGTATGTGTATGTAAAAAATTAGATGGGTGCTTGGCTGGCTCAGTAGAGCATGTGACGCTCGATCTTGGAGTTGCAACTTTGATCCCCACATTGGGTATAGAGGTTACTTTAATTCTTTAAAAAATAAACCTGGGCCTTTACCTTGCACCATACACAAAAAACTCAAAGTGGATCATGGACATAAATGAAGAGCTACTACTTTAAAACTTCCAGAAGAAAATTTAGAACTTCATGATTTTGTATTAAGCAAAGATTTCTTAGATAATGAGACCAAAAGTAGGATCCATAAGAAAGAACAAGTGAGGGGTGCCTGGTTAAAGCCTCTGCCTTCGGCTCAGGTCATGATCCCAGGGTCCTGGGATTGAGCCCCGCATCCGGGCTCTCTGCTCAGCGGGGAGCCTGCTTCCCCCTCTCTCTCTGTCTGCCTCTCTGCCTACTTGTGATCTCTGTCTGTCAAATAAATAAATCTTAAAAAAATGATAATGGAATTTATCAAAATTAAAAACTTGCACCTCAAGGACACCATTAAGAAAATGACAAGATACAGATTGGAAGAAAATAGTTGTGAACCATATTAAAAAGGGAATTCAGAATATGTAAAGAATTTAACAACTCAATATTATGAAGACAGCCCCATTTGAAAATGGGTGAAAGATCTGAACAGACGTTTCACCAAAGAAGATATAAGGATAGCTAATAACATGAAAAGATGTTCAAAATCGTTGGTTATTAGGGAAATGCAGACTAAAGCAACAGTGACTTACTATTATATACCAGAAATAGGTGAGGGTATAGCGAAACTGGAGCCCTCACTTGTTACTGATGATAATCAGCTATTCTGGGGAGTTTGACAGTTTCTTAAAAAGTTGAACATAGGGACACCTGGGTGGCTCAGTTGGTTAAGCAGCTGCCTTCGGCTCAGGTCATGATCCCAGCATCCTGGGATCGAGTCCCACATTGGGCTCCTTGCTCAGCGGGGAGCCTGCTTCTCCCTCTGCCTCTGCCTGCCACTCTGTCTGCCTGTGCTCGCTCTCTCGCTCTCTAACAAATAAATAAATTTAAAAAAATTAAAAAAAAAGTTGAACATAAATTTATCTTGTAACTTAGCAATTCCACTTCTAGGAATATATCCAAAAGTAATGAAAATTTGTCTACATAAAGGCATGTGGCCGAACATTCATAGCAGCATTATTCATAATGACTTTAAACTAGAAACAGCATAAATGCCCATCAGTTGGTGAATGGCTAAATATGTCATATCCGCACAATGGAATACTATTCAACAACATACATAACGGAACAAACCGATACATGGTGCAGCACAAAGGGACCTCAAAAAACACGCTTAGCGAAATCAAGCCAGATGGAAATCTGAAATGTTCGCAAAAGGTAAATTTATAGAGATAGTAGACGGGTGGTTTCCTAGGGCCTGGTGTGAAAGCAGAGATTAAGTGCAAATGAGGAGGAAGGAACTTTTCTGGCTGTTGGAAATGCTCTTGTGGAGATAGACCAGCTCTAAATTTATTAAAAATAATTGAATTGTATACTTACAATGGGTGAATTTTTTTAAAAGATTTCATTTATTTATTTGACATAGAGAGATCACAAGTAGGCACAGCAGCTGGCAGGGAGAGAGGGGGAAGCAGGTTCCCTGCTGAGCAGAGAGCCCGATGTGGGACTCCATCCCAGTACCCTGAGACCATGACCTGAGCTGAAGGCAGAGCCTTAACCCACTGAGCCACCCAGGCGTCCCACAATGGGTGAATTTTATATCCCGTAAATTATTAGTAAAGCTATTTTTAAAATGTCCATCAGGGAGACCAGGGGATATATTGTAGAGGTTTCTAAGGCTTCCAACGCTCCTACCAAGAACAGTATACTAGCTTTCCTGATTTGTGGATTTGGGTTCTTAGATATAGAGTCTTCAAGAACTACCGCATGCACTGAGTCAGAGTATGCCTGGAGTGAGAAGGGTAAATGGCAAAACTATTCGCAATTATACAAAAAAGGATTTAAAAAAAATTTTTTTTTAAATTTTCGTTTCCATGACACTATCACAAAGGAAGCCTTTCCTTTTCCGAGGCGTCATATGAGGCTAGAGAAAACAGGTGCAACCGGTAAGTTCCAGTTCCAGCGGGGTACGTTTCGGGAAAGGACAGGAGGACAATGTGGCTATAGGGAGGGCTGAGGCCCGATCGCGTAGATTCATCTGCTCTCTGTAGGAAGGCAGGAAAGCGTGGTAAAGAGTTCAAGCTCCAGTGGCCCGCTTGCCCCAGTTCCAGGCCCCACAGTCCCACTTTCTGGCGACAGGACTCTGAACCAGTTGCTCAGCTGCCTCTAATTCTTTATCTTTACCTTGGGGAGAATAACGGCCCTCGTAGGACTGTGAACTCTTAAGTGCGCTAATGCACGTAAGGGCTTTAGGGTAAGCACATACTTTAAGCGCTCAGCACGCACTTAAGTTAGCAGGAGAAGCAGCGAGCCGCTCTCCGCCGGGGGCCTTTCTCCCGTCCCCAGCTCTCCAGAGTGCCCCGAACGCCGGCGTCACTATGGTAACGGCCGCCTACTTCCGGAAGAAGTACGGCGCGCGGCGGGAGCCATTCGGAGCCCGCTGCTCCGCGAGTTCACAGAGGGGACGCGGAGGGACGAGTTTATTGGCGCTGTGGGTTCTGCCTGCCGCCCCCCACAGGCCAGCCCCGGTGCCCTCGCAGGGCCGCCCGACTCCACAGCCTCGTTGCCGCCGGAGCCAGCTCTTCAGGCCTGGACGCCGGGGCTGAGAGCGGGTGCGGCCATGGACTTCTCTAAGTTCCTGGCGGAAGACTTCGACGTGAAGGAGTGGATCAACGCGGCCTTCAGGACCGGCTCCAAGGAGGCGGCGGCCGGGAAGGCGGACGGCCACGCGGCCACTCTGGTGATGAAGCTGCAGCTGTTCATCCAGGAGGTGAACCACGCCGTAGAGGGTGAGGCCGAGCTGCCGGGACCGGCGTGGGGCGGCGGGCGTGCGCGGGCCCCGCGGTGGGAAGGCGAGCCCGGCCCTCCCCTCCCCTCCTGCAGACCTTTCGGGGGGCATCGGGGGCCGGTCTCAGCTCGCTACCGCCTGTCTAACGCCTGCCGAGGCTGGGGCTTGCCTTCTACCCCTGGCGATGCCATCAGGTTTCCTTTAAGTCCCAAGAGTGAATTTCAAGGAAAAAAAAAAAAAAGAAAATAAAATATATATATATATATATTTTTTTTCTTTTCTTTTTTTTTTTTTTTTTTAAGATTTTATTTATTTGACAGAGATCGCAAGCAGGCAGAGAGAGAGAGAGAGGGGGAAGCAGGCTCCCTGCCAAGCAGAGAGCCCGATGCGGGGCTCGATCCTAGGACCCCAGGATCATGACCTGAGACGAAGGCAGAGGCTTTAACCCACTGAGCCACCCAGGTGCCCCAAATTTCAAGAATATTAACTAATCGTCACCTGGTCCTTAAATTTGGCAAAAGCATATCAAAGAGGTGTGGGAATGACACAAATCCAGGGAACGTTGTTTTAGCGGACCTTCATGTCCTTGAAGATGGGCTGGCTTGAATAGAGACTTGAACCATCTTTCAAGGATAGTTAACTGAAAAATAATACACACCAGCAACGTTTTCATTAACTCCTCGACGATTTTTAGTCACCATATGTTCCTTAGATGCATACTGCACGCCAGTCTCTCTGCTGGGCTTGGTGGGAGACGGACAGGTCCCGCAGGGAAGTTTATGACCCAGTAAACTGCTGCGTCTGGTATGAAAGGGGAAAGGGACAGAGAACAGCACATGCAGAGCCATGTGGGTATAAAAAGGCCTAGCTAGTCCACTAGCTAGTCCACTCCACTAGAGTGAGAAATTCTAACAGAGCTGCATCAGTAACATCAACAAACATTAGTCATTAATATTATTATTTAGGATCACACTTTCCCCGGGGGAGGGGAGGACTTCTGGAGATAAGACAAAAGAGTAGATTGGGATGAAAGGTGTTTTTGCCCATCATTTTATTTTATTTTATTCTTTACACACACACACACACACACACACACACACACACCCAGGGAAGGGAGGGGCAGAGGGAGAGAGGGGGAGAGAGAGAATCTGAAGCAGGCCCGATCCCATGACCCTGAGATCATGATCAGAGTGGAAATCAAGAGTGGGACACTTAATTGACTCAGCCACCCAGGTGTCCCCTTTTGGTCATCCTAAGGAGTTGGGAATTTGGCCCCTAGGCAGTGGGAAGCCTTCAGAGGTTTAAAGCTTTATTATTATTAGTTTTTTAATTTATTTATTTGTCAGAGAGAGGGAGAGAGAGCGAGCACAGGCAGACAGAGTGGCAGGCAGAGGCAGAGGGAGAAGCAGGCTCCCTGCCGAGCAAGGAGCCCGATGCGGGACTCGATCCCAGGACGCTGGGATCATGGCCTGAGCCGAAGGCAGCCGCTCAACCAACTGAGCCACGCAGGCGTCCCTAAAGCTTTATTTTTATGGAAGGTGAGACAAGGGTTCAAGTCTGCAGTGAAGAGAGGTTATTGCAGAGGCTCAAGGAGGGGATGTTGAGGCCTCCAAATTGGAGGATTGATTTGTTCATTCCGTCAGTCAACAAACATTTATTGGGCACAAACTGTTTTCCAGGTTCCAGAGATACAGTGTTGAACAAGACCCAGTCCTAGGCGCCTGGGTGGCTCAGTGGGTTAAGCCTCTGCCTTCAGCTCAGGTCATGATCCCAGGGTCCTGGGATCGAGCCCCACATTGGGCTCTCTGCTCAGCAAGGAGCCTGCTTCCTCCTCTCTCTCTCTGCCTGCCTCTTTGCCTACTTGTGATCTCTGTCTGTTAAATAAATAAATAAAATCTTAAAAACAAAACAAAAAACAGACCCAGTCCTAGGTTGGATCAGTTAATAGGTCAAGTTGGGGGCGGCGGGGGGGAACCCACAAAAACCAAACAGGGACCAGATCATGCAGGGATTTAATATCACATTAAAGAGTTTGCATTTGATACAAATGAGTATAAAGGGTAGGTACCAGAGGATTTTTAAGCAGGGGAGAGACATGGATGGATTTTTGTCTCCGTTTGAAAAGCAGCTGTCCAGAAGAGTGGACTGTCATATAGTGGCTTTAAGTGGGGTTATGGCAGTGGTCATGGTGAGAAATGGGTAGATTTAAGATATTTTTGGGAGGGGGGCGCCTGGGTAGCTCAGTGGGTTAAAGCCTCTGCTTTCGGCTCAGGTCATGATCCCAGGGTCCTGGGATCGAGCCCCACATCAGGCTCTCTGCTCCTCGGAGGGCCTGCTTCCTCCTCTCTCTCCCTGCCTGCTTCTCTTGCCTACTTGTAATTTCTGTCTGTCAAATAAATAAATAAAATCTTAAAAAAAAAAAAGATATTTTTAGGAGGAAGAGTGGGAAGAACTTGCTAATGGATTGGAAGGAGGGATGAGAGGGGGAGAGCATCGAGAATGATAGCAGGTTCTTGAACTGAATGACTGTGGGTGGAGGTCCCTCCCATACAGTAACTATGAGAGAATTTGTAATGAGCATCCTTATGCCCACTACCTAGATTTTGCAATGAACAATTTACTGTACCTGCTCTATCACATAACTGTCCATTTACCTGTCCCTCTCTCCATTCATCCATCTTTTTTTTTTTTTTAATTTTTTAAAATTTATTTATTTGACAGGCAGAGATCACAAGTAGGCAGAGAGGCAGGCAGAGAGAGAGGGAGAGGTGGAAGCAGGCTCCCTGCCGAGCGCAGAGAGCCCGATGCGGGGCTCGATCCCAGGACTCCGGGATCATGACCTGAGCCGAAAGCAGAGGCTTTAACCCACTGAGCCACCCAGGCGCCCCTCATCCATCTTTTTTTTTAAAAAAGATTTTATTTATTTATTTGAGAGAGAGAGATCACAAGTAGGCCAATAGGCAGGCAGAGAGAGAGGGGGAAGCAGACTCCCTGATGAGCAGAGAGCCCGATGCGGGGCTCGATCCCAGGACTGTGAGTTCACGACCTGAGCTGAAAGCAGACACTCAACCCACTGAGCCACCCAGGTGCCCCCACCCATCTTATTTTTTGATGTATTTCAAAATAAGTTGCAGACGTCAGTATACTTTACTCCTGTACATTTAAGTTGGTACCCTAAACAATAGAATTCAATACTTATTTACAGCTCTTTATTTTTTAACTAAATAAAATTTGCATAAGGTGAAAGGCACACATCTTTTCTGATGAGCATAATGAGTTTTGACAAATGTATCCAGCTGGGATAACCCAAATCTCTAACAAGAAGAATATTGCAGTCACCCAAGAAAGTGCCTCCATTCCCCTTCACTGTGAAATCTGGCCCTTATCCTCCCAGAGGCAACCACTGCAAGTGATAGTTTTAAAATGGAAGGAAGAGGGGCGCCTGGGTGGCTCAGTCGTTAAGCATCTGCCTTTGGCTCAGGTCATGATCCCAGGGTCCTGGGATCGAGCCCTACATCAGGCTCCCTGCTCAGCGGGAAGCCTGGTTCTCCCTCTCCTATTCTCCCTGCTTCTGTTCCCCTCTTTCACTGTGTCTCTTCCTGTCAAATAAAATCTTAAAAAAAAAAAAATGGAAGAAAGAGTGGACTAAGTTTGCGG
>PISX010008202.1:0-72032 GCA_004024625.1 Mellivora capensis | reverse complement strand
GTTCTAGGGGCGCCTGGGTGGCTCAGTGGGTTGAAGCCTCTGCCTTCGGCTTGGGTCATGGTCCCGGGGTCCTGGGATCGAGCCCCGTGTCGGGCTCCCTGCTCAGTGGGGGGCCTGCTTCCTCCTCTTTCTCTCTCTCTCTGCCTACTTGTGATCTCTACAGGTAAATAAATAAAATCTTAAAAAAAACAAAGATGTTTGGGTTCTAGGGGCACCTGGGTGGCTCAGTGGGTTAAAGCCTCTGCTTTCGGCTCGGGTCATAATCCCAGAGTCCTGGGATCGAGCCTGGAATCGGGTTCTCTGCTCAGCGGGGAGCCTGCTTCCCTTCCTCTCTCTCTGCCTGCCTCTCCGCCTACTTGTGATCTCTGTCAAATAAATAAATAAAATCTTAAAAAAAAAAAAAAGATGTTCAGGTTCCATTCACCACACTGTAGAGAGAAGACGGTGGACTTATTGATTTCCTGGTGAATTGCCCTTTAAAGGGTCAGAGGGGTATGCCATTAGCTCTCCCAATTCCATGTAACACATCATAGGGCGCAGAGATGTGCACGTTGTAGTCTGTGTTTGGGATGTTTGTTTAAAACATGCAGCTTTCTTAATGTCACCTGGTCTCCTACTGGGCTTGCTAGATGAGAAACTCTGGCAGGTGCCTAGAGACCTGCATTTAACTGTGCCCCAGTTGGCGCTGGTCGTCTGTGGACTCTATTTCAAAAAGACAATGGAATGCGGAAATTGGGACCAGACACATGTGAGGTTTGGTTTCAACTCTGTGAAATCTGAGGGCAATTACTCAACCTCTCTGAGCCTCAGTTTCCCTATTTGTAAGAGGTGGCTGCTGATGATTCCTGTGGACATTCAGTACTAGAATGTTTGTAGGTCACCTGCTACCTAGTTGGCATTTACCCAGTGTGAGATTCTTCATCTCTCCTCAGGAAGGGACTTTCAATTTAACTCAGTGGTGGAGAAACGTTGATGTTGGGTCAGGTCGATGGTTCCTTCCTTGTTAAATCACATGGCCCACATCTGGCAGACTGGGAGAACATGGTCCTGACAGAGCCCACCTCCCAGCCTACCTCCTCTCCCCTCCCCGTCTTCCACAGACTCAGAAAATTTTGTGGTTGGGGGTGCTTTGGGGAAAATTCCCTTCCTGTCTCACGATCTGTTCATCTTGTCCATTGGTGACCGGTTCGAGTTTCACCTTTGGTTCTTGGGTTCTTGCTACAGAAACAAGTCACCAGGCTCTTCAGAACATGCCCAAAGTGCTCCGCGATGTCGAAGCCCTGAAACAGGAAGCATCTTTTCTGAAAGAACAAATGATTCTTGTCAAGGAGGACATTAAAAAATTTGAACAGGATACATCTCAGTCGATGCAGGTATTTCGGCTCCTGTCCCTCATGCTGATTCTTGTTTTGGGGAGACATTCACAGAAGCTCCCTCAAGACAGGTGCCTGCCGTGACGCCTATGTTTCCGGTCACCGGCGGAGGCCAGAGATAAAGGAACTGCCACTTCCTTAATTTTTGCCCTCTTGTTGTCTTTTAGGTATTGGTGGAAATCGACCAGGTGAAGTCCAGAATGCAGCTCGCGGCCGAGTCCCTTCAGGAAGCGGACAAGTGGAGCACACTGAGTGCTGACATTGAGGAGACCTTCAAGACTCAGGTAGGTCTTGGGTGCCTGGGTGGCCCAGTGGGTTAAGCCTCTGCCTTCAGCTCAGGTCATGATCTCAGGGTCCTGGGATCGAGTCCCGCATCAGGCTCTCTGCTCAGCAGGGAGCCTGCTTCTCCCCCCTTCTCTCTCTCTGCCTGCCTCTCTGCCTACTCGTGATCTTTCTCTGTCAAATAAAGAAATAAAATCTTAAAAAAAAAAAAAGAGACTCAGGTAGGTCTTTAGTTGAGGGCATGTCCTCAGGCCCGGGTAGGCAGGCGCTTGAGGTTCGGAGACACAAACGAGAAAGTAATTTCCCCGAACCCGCAAGGGATCGGAAAAAGCAGCGCGTGGAAACGCACAGGCAGAGAGTGGGAAGACCTGCGGTTGCTCTGGGTCTTTCCACCTTCTGGAGTTAGTATCTCCCGCCTGACTGAAGACCTTCTCAGTCACAGAGAGTTCAGGAGAAACCTCCGTGGAAAAGGCAGAGAAAATGGATGAAAGAGTGTGGAACACAGGTGCGGGGGTCTTTCACATCCTGGGACCTCTCTGCGGTTGTCTGTTCTTTGGGTCCCTCTGCCATCACTCTGGTCATGCTTCCCGTTGTCCTGCTAAACCATTGCAGCAGTCAGCATCCCTGCTGGCCCCTGGCCTCTTGCGAGCCAACTCACTCGCTCCCTCCCCTGTGCCCGCTGGCACCTGAACTGTACTCCTTAAATTGTATCCTGATCTTGCTGTCCCAATGCGCTGTGAACTCAGGGGCTGCCGTGTGAGCTTCTTTGTGTCTCAGACATCTAATACAGCATCTGACATGTTGTAGACACCTGTGGGGTGATGAAATGAAACACAATTAGTATACCTTGAATTCTTCTAAAAAACAGCATTTATTTTTCTAATTTTATTTTTATTTTATTTTTTTAAAGATTTTATTTGTTTATTTGACAGACGAAGATCACAAGTAGGCAGAGAGGCAGACAGAGAGAGAGGAAGGGAAGCAGGCTCCCTGCTGAGCAGAGAGCCCAATGTGGGGCTCGATCTCAGGACCCCAGGATTATGACCCGAGCCGAAGGCAGAGGCTTTAACCCACTGAGCCACCCAGGCGCCCCTATTTTTCTAATTTTAAACATAATTTATGTGTGTCTTAGAAAACTTGGAAAATTCCAGAAAATACAAGGCAGAAAACAAAATGATCCTATTCCTGTGCACACTAATAGGTTTTTTTAATGTGTCCTGGGTATTTTTTCTATATTTTTCTATGTATTTATCCATATTTGTGCTTATGTATTTTGTATATATCATGTATTACTGGTATACAGTAATATATTACATATATTCTAGTGTCTATTTTTTTATCTAAACAAGATCTTACTTAATAGAAAGTCTTATTTTCCTTTGTAATTAATACTTCTCAAAAACACGATTTTTAATGTGTGCACATATTCCACATGTCATTATCAGTGACTCGTCCTTTAGGATTTAGGTTGCTTCCAGCCTTTTGTTACTACAACACTAGAATCACATTAATTAATTAGAATCCATGAATATCTCTGTGTCCTTCTGATTGTTTCTTTTTCTTTTTTTTAAAGATTTTATATCTAAGTAATCTCTATACCCAGTGTGGGGCTCAAACTCACCACCCTGAGATCATGGTATACCAACTGAGCCAGCTGGTCACCCCCTCCAATTGTTTCTTTAGGACAAATTTCTAGAAAAGGAAACACGAGGTCAAAAGATGTGAGGGGTGCTTGGGTGGCTCAGTCAGTTAAGCATCTGCCTTCGTGAAGCTCAGGTTATGATCTCAGGGTCCTGGGATTTGCCTCATTGGGCTCTGCGCTTGGCGAGTCGTTTGATTCTCCCTCTCCCTCTGCACCACCCCCTCAGCCCCCTGCTTGTGCGCGGCACACTCTCTCTCTCAAATACATGAATAAAATCTTTAATTTAAAAAATGGTGTGAATAATTTTCCATTTTTTAAAAATATTTTATTTATTTATTTGATAGAGACACAACGAGAAAGGGAACACAAGCAGAGGGAGTGGGAGAGGGAGAAGCAGGCTCCCCACTGAGCAGGGAGCCCAATGTGGGACTTGATCCCAGGACCCTGGGATCATGACCTGAGCCGAAGGCAGATGCTTAATGACTGAGCCACCTAGGCGCCCGAATAATTTTCAATTATTGATGCAAATTGCTAAGTTACCTTCTAGAAAGACAGTATAAGTTTATGGGACCAAACTCTTTTCTTCTTCACACCCTCACCAACAATAACTATCATAATTTTTTCTAGGGTTTTCCACTTTGTTAGGAGGAAAACTCTTGTTTTAATTTCCATTGATTTGACTGCTAATAACATTGAACATAGTAAGTTTATGAGCCATTTTCTTATTACATGAACTGTCTTTTCCCTGTTCTTATCGAAGTGTCTGGGGTCTTTCATTTCTTTCTTTCTTTTTTTTTTAAGATGTTATTTATTTGAGAGAGAGACAGAGAGCGAGTGCACAAACAGGGGAGAGGGGCAGAGGGAGAGGGAGAAGCAGACTCCCTGCTGAGCAGGGAGCCTGACACAGAACTCAGTCCCAGGATCCTGAGATCATGACCTGAGCCAAAGGCAGATGCTTAGCTAACTGAGCCACCCAGGTGCTCCTGAAGGACCTGGGGTCTTTTTTTTTTTTTTTTAAAGATTTTATTTATTTGTCACAGAGAGAGGGAGAGCGAGCGAGCACAGGCAGACAGAGTGGCAGGCAGAGGCAGAGGGAGAAGCAGGCTCCCTGCCGAGCAAGGAGCCCGATGTGGGACTTGATCCCAGGACGCTGGGATCATGACCTGAACCGAAGGCAGCCGCTTAACCAACTGAGCTACCCAGGCGTCCCATGACCTGGGGTCTCTTAAAATAAATATCTTCTGTTCTGGCCTTTCGTAGGACATAGCTGTGATTTCTGCCAAGCTGACTGGTATGCAGAACAGCTTAATGATGCTTGTTGATACGCCAGACTACTCAGAAAAATGTGTGCACCTGGAGGCGCTGAAGAACAGGCTGGAGGCCTTGGCCTCGCCGCAGATTGTCACGGCCTTCACCTCCCGGTCTGTAGGTGAGTGCGGGCCTCTCTCCTCGCTGCACACCTCCCCACAGAGGTGCGGCTTTCCAAGTCTTCCACCTTTTGAGTGTCTTACTTTGGATTAAATTAGGTAATTTCGAATTTAAGTTGTAACCTAATGGGGGTTACCTTTTTCTGATAGTTTATATGAATATTTTAAGCATACAGAAACATCGAGATAGGCACAGAACAAACACCATCTAGATCCTAGTTTGGTGTTTCAGCACATTTGCTTTGTCACACATCTACCCACCCATCCATCGCTCTGTCCATCCAGGGTCTGCTGGGGATGCATTTCCAAGTAACTTACAGATATCCACATACTTCACTCTTAACTGCTTCAGCATTCATATCAATAACTAGAGTTCAGTGTCGGTTTAAGATTCTCTTTCTTTGTGGGTAAAATTTACTTTTAAAGAAATGCACACATCTTAAGTGTACCATTTGTTGAGTTTTGACCCTTGTCAAATATTTTTATTTCCTCTGATCTACTAATGTGGGAAATCATATCGATAGCATTCCTAATTGATACCATATCCTATTACTCTTGCTACTCAAGATCAAGCCCCACATGTTTATGGGATGTCTGTGTGGGTGCACATGCGCATGTGTGAGTGCATGTTGAAGTCCTACTGGATATTTGATGATGTTTTATTTAGAACTTTTTCATAGAGAGCTCATTAGTAAATATCTGTGTCAGGGTTTAGTATCATGGTTGTGTTGGTGTCATAGAAATGACTGGGAAGCTTTCTTCCTTATTTTTTTTTTTTTTAAGATTTTATTTATTTATTTGACAGAGATCACAAGTAGGCAGAGAGAGAGAGGAGAAAGCAGGCTCCCCACCGAGCAGAGAGCCCGATGCGGGGCTTGATCCCAGGACCCTAGGATCATGACCTGAGCTGAAGGCAGAGGGTTTAACCCACTGAGCCACCCAGGCCCCCTCATTATTCCTTATTACTCTCTTACATTTTTTTTTTTTAAGATTTTATTTCTTCATTTGAGAGAGAGAGAGAGAGACAGAGAACAAGGGAGGGGGGGAGAGGAAGAGGGAGAAGCAGACTCCCCCTTGAGCAGGCAGCCTGGCTCGGGGCTCGATCCCAGGACCCTGGGATCATGACCTGAACCAAAGGCTGACGCGTAACTGACTGAGCCAACCAGGTACTCCAAAATAGCATTTCTGCTCTTTTTCTGTTTAATTTTTACTTCTGTGAGATCATTATTTACTTTCTATTTTTTTCCCTTAGCTCTGCCAGTGTCCTTTTATATCTCATTGTGATACCTTATATCCCCCACCCCCTTTTTTTAAAAGATTTTATTGTTTTAAGTAATCTCTACACCTGATGTGGGGCTTAAACTCACAACCCCAGGATTAAGAGTTGCACCTCTTAATCAGCCAGGTGCCGAACCTTAGATCCCATTAGGGAAAGCACACTGTATGTAATTTCCTTAAGAGTGTGAAGCGGTTGTAGCCTCAAATTTCTTCTCTTTCCTAGGCTTTTTTTTTTTTTAAGATTTTATTTATTTATTTGACAGAGATCACAAGTAGGCAGAGAAGCAGGCAGAGAAAGGGGGAAGCAGGCTCCCCGCTGAGCAGGGAGCCCAGTGGGGGACTTGATCCCAGCACTTTGGGATCATGACCCAAGCTGAGGGCAGACACTTAACCGACTGAGCCACCCAGACGTCTCAAGTCCTTTGCCCATTTTAAAATCAGGTTATTTATTTTTTATTGTTCAGTTGTAGGAGTTTATTATATATTCTGGATATTAATCTCTGATCAGATATATGATTTGTAAACTCTCATTCTGTGGATTGTCCTTTCATTCTATTTATAGTGTCTTTTGTTTTTGTTTTTTTTTTTTTTAAAAATCTTTTTTAAAGATTTTTTTAAATTTATTTTTGACAGACAGAGATCACAAGTAGGCAGAGAGGCAGGCAGAGAGAGAGAGGAGGAAGCAGGTTCCCCACGGAGCAGAGAGCCTGATGCGGGGCTCGATCCCAGAACCCCGGGATCATGACCTGAGGCGAAGGCAGGAGCTTTAACCCACTGAGCCACCCAGGCGCCCCTATAGTGTCTTTTGATACACAATTCTTAAATTTTTATGTAGTCCAGTATATCTGTTTTTAATTTTGTTGCCTGTGTTGTTGGTGTCACAAGTAAGAAACTTTTGCCAAATCCAATGTCATGAAACTTCCCATCTTCTAAGAGTTGATAGTTTTAGTTCTTATGTGTAGCTCTTTGATCCATTTTAAGTTAATTTTTGTATATGGTGTAAGGTAAGGGTCCAAATTCTTTTTCATGTGGATATCCAGTTTTCTGAGCATCATTTGTTGTCCTTTCCCCACTGAATGGCCTTGACACCCTTGTTGAAAGACATTTGACTGTATATGTTAAGGTTTATTTCTGGGCGCTCTGTTCTCTTCCATTGGTCATGTCCATTCTTATGCTAGTACCACACTGTTACCCCCACTAGTCCATACATACTGTTTTGATTATTGTAGCTTTGTTTTAAGTTTTGAAATCATGAAGTGTGATACCACCAATGTTACCCTTCTTTTTCAAGGATGTTTTGTCTATTTGGGGTCCCTTGAAGTTCCATATGAATTCTAGAATGGGTTTTTCTGTTTCTCCAGAAGACACCATTGGAATTTCAGGGATTGCATTGAATCTGTAGATGGTTTTGGGTAGTATTACCATCTTAACAGTATTAAGTCTTCCAATCCATGAACGTGGGATGTTTTTTCATTTGTGTCGTCTTTAATTTCTTTCGGCAGTATTTTGTCATTTTCAGAGTATAAGGCTTTCAGCTCCTTGTTACATTTTTTTCCTAAGTATTTTATTATTTTTTTTAGTGTTACTGTAAATGAATTTTTTCTCCTCTTCAGATCATTCATTGTCAATGTGTAGAAGAACAACTGATTTTTTTAAAAAGATTTTATTTATTCATTTGAGAGAGAGAGACAAGACAGAGAAAACACAAGCGGGGGAAAGGAAGAATCAGTTTCTCCCCTGAGCTGGGAGCCCAATGTGGGGTTCGATCCAGGACCCGGAGATGATACCTGAGCCAAAGGCAGATACCCAACCATCTGAGCCACCCAGGTGCCCCAACACAACTGATTTTTGTGTGTTGATTTTGTATCCTGCAACTTTGCCAAATTCACTTATTAATTCTAACAGGTTTTTTTTGTGGAATATTTAGGGTTTTCTGATTATAAGATCATATCATCTGCAAACAAAGATAATTTTACTTCTTCCTCTTCTCTTTGAATGCTTTTCTCTTTCATGCCTCATTGCTCTGGCTAAGACTTCCAGCACTAAGGCTTATAAAGGTGGCAAAAGCAGACATTCTTGTCCTGTTCTTGATCTCAGAGTAAGAGTTTGAAATAGTCTTTCACCATTGACTATTAGGTCAGCTGGGGGCTTTTCATACAGGGCCCTTATTATGTTGACCTAGTTTGCTTCTATTCGTGGTTTGTTGAGTTATGTCATGAAAAGTGTTGAATTTTAACAAATTCTTTTCTTCACCATTTGAGATGATCATGTGGATTTTTTCCATCATTCTGTTAATATAGTATATTACATTGCTTGATTTTTGTATATTGAACCATCCTTGCATCTCAGGAATAAATTCTACTTGGCTATGGAGTATTATCCTTTAAAATGCTGCTGATTTTGGTTTGCTCATATTTTGTCAAGGATTTTTGCATCCCTATTCAGGGATGTGATCTGGGTGGCTCAGTTGGCTAAGTGTCTGACTGTTGATTTCTGCCTAGGTCATGGTCTCAGGGTCATGAGATCGAGCCCTGTGTTGGGATCTGTGCTGGGTGTGGAGTTTGCTTGAGCATTGCACCCCTGCTTGAGTGCACGTGTCTTCTCTCTCTCTCTCTCCAAAAAAAAAAAAAAAAATCTTCAGGGATATTGGTCTGTAGGTTTCTTTTCTTGTATTGTCTTTGTCTGGCTTTGGATTGGGGGAATGTTGGCCTCATAGAATGAGTTAGAGTGTTTCCTCCTCTTCAATTTTTTGGAAGAGTTTGGGAAGTATCAGTATAAATCTTTCTTTAAATGTCTAATATTTTCACCAGTGAATCTATTTGGTGTGCTTTTCTTTGTTGAAAGTTTTTTGATTACTGATTCAGTCTCCTTACTAGTTTTGGATCCATTTAGAGTTCTTATTTCTTCATGATTCAGTCTTGGTAGATTGTGTATGTGTAAGAATTTGTTCATCTAGTTTATCTAATTTGTTGGTATTTATTTATTAATTTATTATTAATTGGTTTACTTTAAGAAAAGATTTTATTTATTTATTTGAGAGAGTGAGCACGAGCTTTGGGAGGAGCAGAGGTAGAAAGAGAAGCGGACACCCTGCTGAGCACAAAGACTGACATGGGGCTTGCTCCCAGAACCTGAACCGGCTGAACAACCGGCACCGTATTTTTTTTTAAGTAGGCTCCATGCCCAACACAGGACTTGAACTCACAACCCTGAGATCAAGGCCTGAGATCAGGAGTTGGACACTCTACCAACTGAGCCATCCAGGCACCCCCCCATAGTACTTTTCTTATAATCCTTTTTATTTCTGTAAGATCAGTAGTAGTGTCCTTTCATTTCTGGCTTTATTTGAAATGTCTTCTTTCTTTTTCATAGTAAATCTAATGAAAAGTTTGTCAATTTTGTTCATCTTTTCAAACAACCACCTCTTGGTTTTGTTGATTTTTCTTTTTTGTTTTGCTCTATTATTTTGATCTCTGCTCTGATCTTTATTATTTCTTCCCTTCTGCTGCCTTTAGGTTTAGTTTTGTTTTTTTTTTTCTTTTCTATGTCTTTAGGATGTAGAATTTAGGCAGTTGGCTTGAGATACTTCTTTTTTTTTTTTAACATAAGGATTTACAGCTATAAATTAGCTCTTAGTGCTGCTTTTGCGGCATCCCACATATTTTGGTATATTGTGTTTTTATTTTCATTTGTCTGAAGATAATTCTTAATTTCCCTTATGGTATCTTCTTTGACCCATTGGTTGTTTAAAACTGTTGCTTAGTTTCTACATTTGTGAATTTTCTCACTGTTTTTTCTTCTTTTGATTTCTAGTTTTATTTCATAATGATTGGAAAGGATATATGATTTCCGTCTTAGTTACACTTGTTTTCTTTTTAAAGATTTTATTTATTTATTTATTTGTCAGAGAGAAAGAGAGAGCACAAGCAGGCAGAGTGGCAGGCAAAGGCAGAGAGAGAAGCAGGCTCCCCGTTGAGCAAGGAGCCTGATGTAGGACTCGATCCCAGGACCCTGGGATCATGACCTGAGTGAAAGGCAGCCACTTAACCAACTGAGTTACCCAGGTGTCCCTACACTTGTTTTCTGGCCTCAGTTGTGAGCTATCCTGGAGAATGTTTCACGGGCACTTGAGCTATTGCTGGGTGGAGTGTTCTGTGTGTGTGTGTGTGTGTGTGTGTGTGTGTTAGGTCTAATTGGTTTATGGTGGTGGTAAAGTCCTTGACTTCCTTATTATCCTCCTTCTGCTTGTTCTTGAAGTGCTCTCATGATGTACCTTCTGCACACTCTGTTCCTTTTCTTTTCTCCCCTCCCTGTGCTACTTCTGCATAGGTCCTGTTGTGGGGTTTTTGGTTTTTTTTTGGTTTTAGTTCTGCTTAGTCATACTTCTACGTGGCTGCTTTTTACTGGGCTTGCTCTTTACTGGAAAATAACGTGCAATCTCCTTAGAAGCCCATCCTTGTTTACCTGGGCTTTGTTGAGAGCTATCGCCTTGCCCTTGAATTAAAAGCTACATGCTGTGTTGTGCTCTTCAGCTGCCTAAAGAGAACGGATTTAGAACCCATCTCCAGCCTTTCCATTCTATCACTTACCTCCTTGTCAGTCATCTGTTTGGAGTGTTCTCTGCCTCCTTAGGATCCTAGGACTGGAGCTGGTCTGTGGAAAGTCACCATCTGGTAGCTTTGTCCCTCCCATTTTCTCATGAATTTTTGCGGCTAGAGACCCACAGAGCTCACGGATATGGTAGGGGTGCACCTCTGGCTAGGTGGGGTTGGAGAAGAAGTTAGGAATGGAGGTGGGGAGGTGATGGCTCCATGAATTTGAATGCCTTTCCTTTCATTCTGAAGGGGTTTGCTACTGGAATCAGGTTTGGATGATGCCCTTTGGGTCAGGATTATGGGCCTTGGTCGTGAGGGCAAGCTATATTTGACTACCTTTGTTCAGATTTAAATCAGGCCCGATTCCAGACCCACTCTCTACAGGCAGGATGGCTCTTCTTTTTTTTTTTTTTTTTTTTTAAGATTTTATTTATTTATTTGACAAGTAGGCAGAGAGGCAGGCAGAGAGAGAGGGAGGAAGCAGGCTCCCTGCTGAGCAGAGAGCCTGATGCGGGGCTTGATCCCAGGACCCTGGGATCATGACCTGAGCCGAAGGCAGAGGCTTAACCCACTGAGCCATCCAGGCGCCCCCAGGATGGCTCTTCTTAGCCTCTCCTGGGCTGATGCAGAAGTAAGCCTTCTCCATTGGCCTGGACCAGATCCCGTCTTTGCTCCCCGCATCTCCACCTTGTCCTGCCATGCTTAGCTGCTCCCGGCGGCATTGCCAGGGCTCTTGGAATCCCCACTCACCGTGGGCCAAGGTGACTGAATATCTGATTACTTTCTCCGAAGTTCTGCAGTACAGATACTTCCCTGGCTTCAGCACAGATGAGATGGTGGTGAATTTTTCTCATGGTGGTGAATTTTGGTGAGCATCAGGATGTTTCCCCACCCCACCCAAAGTAATGTGTTCTCTCATCAGACATCTTTCCTGGAAGGCCAAGTTGCTTTTTTATCTGATGGTTTTTATTTTTTAAAAGATTATTTATTTATTTATTTATTTGGCAGAGAGAAAAGTTTTGCGTTAGCACAAGCAGGGAGGAGCAGCAGAAAGAGAGGGAGAAGCAGACTCCCCGTTGAGGAAGAGCCTGATGCAGGGCTTGATCCTAGGACCTGGGGATCATAACCTGGGCTGAAGGCAGACACTTAACCGACTGAGCCACCCACGTGCCCCTATCTGCTTTTTTTTTTTTTTTTTTAAAGATTTTATTTATTTATTTGACAGAGATCACAACTAGGCAGAGAGGCAGGCAGAGAGAAGGGGAAGCAGGCTCCCTGCTGAGCAGAGAGGGCAATGTGGGTCTCTATCCTAGGACCCTGAGATTATGACTTGAGCTGAAGGCAGAGGCTTAACCACTGAGCCACCCAGGCGCCCCATCCCTATCTGTTTTTAAAGGGACATCTCTGGAAGTATGTCGGTGGCTCAGTTGGCTAAGCGTCTGACTCTTGGTCTCAGGGTCTGGGGTTCTTTTGACCTACTTAAAAAAAGCAGGAAGGGAGGGGCGCCTGGGTGGCTCAGTGGGTTAAAGCCTCTGCCTTCGGCTCAGGTCAGGATCCCAGAGTCCTGGGATCGAGCCCCGCATCGGGCTCTCTGCTCAGCAGGGAGCCTGCTTCCTCTTCTCTCTCTGCCTGCCTCTCTGCCTACTTGTGATCTCTGTCTGTCAAATAAATAAATAAAATCTAAAAAAAAAAAAAAGCAGGAGGGGAATCACTGCTAAGTTAGTACCTCCTCAACACCTTACCACTTCCCATCTCTGCTCAGAGTGACAGTCTCCAACCTCATATGCCTATCTCAGTTTACACAACCAACCAGTAATACAGTTATGTTGAAGCAGATTTTTTTAAAAAAAATTATTTATTTGACAGAGAGAGACACAGCGAGAGAGGGAACACAAGCAGAGGGAGAGGGAGAGCAGACCCCCTGCCAAGCAGGATGCCCGATGTGGGGCTCAATCCCAGGATCCCAGGATCATGACCTGAGCCTAAGGCAGATGAAGCAGATTTTTTTTTTTACTTAAGATTTTATTTATTTATTTGTCAGAGAGAAAGAGAGAAAGAGCACAAGCAGGGGGAATAGCAGGCAGAGGGAGAAGCAGGCTCCCCACTTAGCAAGGAGCCCGCTGTGGGACTTGATCCCAGAACCCTGGGATCACCATCTGAGCCAAAAGCAGCTGCTTAACTGACTAAGCCACCCAGGTATCCCTGAAGCAACTTTTTATAGCAGTTTTACACGTAGCAGGGAGATTCATTGATCTAAGGGATCATGGGAAAATAATAAGCATTTTAGGGGCAAAAAGCCATCTTCCAACTCATGGACTCCTGCCCATCAAAGTGAGATCTACCACCAGATTTCCAAAGCCTAGCTGGATTATCATCACAATAGTTGCCCTCAAGATTTTCCTTCTCAGCAAGTATAAAAAGTTGGCTACCAGTTTGTGCAGTTAAATTTTTTCTTTCTTTTTCTTCTGAGACGGTGGCATCTGAGTTTTGGCCAGAAGGGGGCAGAGGAGTGCCACAGGTGGTGCTTTGGAAAGCTTGTCCCAAGGCTGCTGCCCTGGCTTCTCAGCAGTGAGCCTGGAAGCAAGGGCTCCCATTCAGTCCTTTCCTCTGCCGTTAGGAAAATATGTAAGAAACTACTTAATATAAATACCCAGAATTTGGCTCTTAGAGTCAATTGCTATGTGCGGAATGCTGATGTTTGCCAAATTATTTACTTATTATTCTCAAGCCACCAAATATGTGAACATTTAAGGGGTTGAGTTTGTTTGCTTTTGTATAATTCCTATCTGGTATAATTCAAAGTACGCATTTCAAAAGGATAACTCCTTTTTAAATATTATTTTAAAATACTGATTATGTGAGGAACAGCAAGGAATGCAAGGATGAATAAGATAAGGTTGCTGTCCTTCAGGGACTTTACAGCTAGGTTGAGGGTGAGGCCAGGAGAGAACAAGTACACAAATAATTTTATTACAAGATGGAATGTGAAAGTTGCTTTAGCCGTGCCTGGGATGAAGGGAAAAGATGATAGAAAATCGAGGAAGCTTTTCTGAAAGAACTAACACATGTGCAGAACTTTGAAAGAGAGATGAATTTTAAAAAAAATTTTAATTGTTTCCTTTTTTAAGTATTTTATTTTATTTTATTTAAGATTTTATTTATTTGACAGAGAGAGACACAGCTAGAGAGGGAACACAAGCAGGGAGAGTGGGAGAGGGAGAATCAGGCTTCCCGCCAAGCAGGGAGCCCTTCGTGGGACTTGATCCCGGGACCCTGAGCTGAAGGCAGACACTTAATGACTGAGCCCCCCAGGTGCCCCTAAAGTTTTTATTTATTTATTTGAGAGATAGAGAGTGAAAGAGAGCACAAGCAGGGGGAGTGGCAGAGGGAGAGGGAGAAGCAGGCTCCCCACTGAGCAGGGAGCCTGATGTGGGGCTCGATCCCAGAACCCTGGGATCATGACCTGAGCCGAAGGCAGATGCTTAACCTACTGAGCCACCCAGGCGCCCCTAATTGTTTCAATTATAAAGGTAATACAGGTTGTTGAGAATGGAAAGATATATACAAATATAAAAAAGATGATTTACCAGTGAAGTCAGCACCCAGATATGACTGTTAGTATTTCCTTTTAGTTTTTTCCTGTGAGTGTGTACCTGTATCTTTTAAGGCAGGACTATCCATTGAATATATACAATTTTGTACCTTGTTTTTCTCCCCGTGAGCACCGTGGGGTGAGCATTTTCCCATGAGTGTAGGATTTTGATAGGTGGGGAGAAATGTTTCCAGCAGAGGGAACAACATACATATGAGTAGTTTAGAAATGGGAAAACTCAGGAGCAGTTGTGGGAATAACAGTTAAGCCCATTTCAGTGGAGTGGACATTGGGAAATGGTCAGAGATGACCCTGGACAGGAGAGCTGGGAGAGCATATTGGCCTTGAACAGACTGAGGAGTTTCTGTCCGGGGAAGAATTTCATGGCTCTTAGCAGTTTATTAGTAAGTCTGCTGAGGGCTGTTGGCCAAGTGGAAGGAGTGTGGACTTTGGAAATGGACAGACCAATTTTGGAATCTTTGGGCTGCTACCTCTTTTTTTTTTTTTTTTTTTTTTAAATTTTATTTATTTATTTGAGAGAGAAGGAACAAGCGAGAGCATGAGCAGGGTGGTGGGGAGAGGCAAAAGCAGACTCCCCACTGAGCAGGGAGCACGATGTGGGATTCGATCCTTTGACCCTGGGATCATGACCTGAGCCAAAGGCAGACGCTTAATGACTGAGCCACCCAGGCGCCCCAAGGGCTGCTGCCTCTTAGCAATGAGACCTCAGTTTCCTTCTTAGAAAAGGGAGTATGGAATGTGCGCACCCTATGATTCCTACATTCATGGTTCTAGGGGAGGCATTCCTTGAATGTTATTCCTTTCTCTTGGACCCCCATTCAAGATTTCATGGCTCTCATAGTAACCCAAAGGGAATAAATCCTAAAAGACCAGTCGGGAACTCGTGAAGTTTCTATTTGCGTAGGAGCAGCAGCCGCATTTCTGAAAAGCTCTCTAGCTCAGCATATGGAGCTACACTACAAATTGGAATCCAGTCCCACAAATGACTTCATTGGTTTCATTTTTCCGTTTCTTGAATTCAGTTAAAATTTGTTCCCCTCACCAGCAGTGTTGAAAAAACCTGGAGGTTGAAAAAACTAGAGGTTGTTGAAAAAAGACTGGAGGTCTTACTGGGGAAAAGAACGTTTTTTCCCTCTATTGCTTCATTCCCCAATCCTGATCCCAGGAGAGCACTTCTGATTCTCAGAACTGTTTTCTCTGGCATTTCACTTTGTATTTCTGGATAAGTAAATACACTTACTTACTTATTTGTAAAGATTTATTCATTTCCAAGAGAGCACGTGCATATGCATGCGTGGTGTAGGGGGAGGGGAATGGCAGTGCAGAGGGGGAGAGAGAATCTCAAGCAGACTCCCTGCTGAGCACAGGGCTCGATCCCATGAACCCTGAGATCATGACCTAACCCAAAATCAAGAGTTGGATGCTTAACTGACTGAGCCTCCCAGGTGCCCCTTTGCATAATACATTTATTATTTTACTTCTTTGTATATTAATTTTAGGCATTGTCTATTGACTTCCTATTGTCGTAGCTAAGGATTTCGCTCTCATACCACTCCTCCCTCCTTTTGCATTCGCCTCATATATCATGGTTTTTAATTGAATTGGCAAATAATGTTTCTGTTATCACAAGTTTATACGCTTAGTGCATTTTTGCAGAGTCAGGTCAGGCACTATGATTTTAATCTTTATCCTTAAATTTCTGGTTGCCTTTTTTTTTTAAGATTTTATTAAAAAAAAAAGATTTTCTTTATTTATTTGACACACAGAGAGAAATCACAAGTAGGCAAAGAGGCAGGTGGGGGGTGGGGAGGAGAAGCAGGCTCCCTGTCGAGCAGAGAGCCCGATGCGGGACTTGATACCAGGATGCTGAGATCATGACCCAAGCTGAAGGCAGAGGCTTAACCCACTGAGCCACCCAGGCGCCCCTCTGGTTGCCTTTTTATTTCCTCTCCTTCTTGCTACCATCCATAGGCCTTCATTTTTTTCCAAAATGGGAGTAAGGGGTTCTGAGTCCCTTTCCCCTTTATCCCAGAGACTTTCCTTCTGGAAGTCGCTCCTCTTCTCTGAACCAGACCAGCAGAGCTCCTGGAATTCTTTGCTGGATCTGAGATTTAAACTCTTGCATCTGTCAGTTGTCATTTTGGACAATTAACTTGAGTTAAATGATGCCTCAGGCACCCGACTGAGGGACGGTCTCGGTCCTTCTGGTTGTGTGATCTGCACGGGCTTATTTATTCTGATGCCAGTTTCTCCGTCTTCTGGCCTCAGTAGGGGTTGAAGTGAGATTCTGTAAATGGAGATGCTTTGGAAGAAGCATGAATGTAAAAGTGTGACAGAAGCTTCTCCACAGTATGTTTTTTTTTTTTAAATGTTGTTACCTACATTGTTTATCGAAGACCTTTGATAGTAGCTTCACTAACTCTGTTTATTTTATTGATGCATTCAGATACTCTCTGATACCAGATGCTCTCTTTCTCCAGGAAAAATGAGTCTAGAGAGTGGGGGAAGGGGAAGGGAAGCCTTCCAGGGCGAAGTGGTGCAGACCGATGCAGTGGGGGAAATATTTTAGGATGAGATTTCAGAGCATTTCTTCCCATATACTTATTTCATTTCATAGATAACTATGACAGATCTCCTGTGTGCAGGACACTGTGTGAGAAGTACTTCCATATGTCTAAATAAAATGTGAAATCATACGCAAAAGCAACGTAAGCGAAATTTCCCATTGGTGCTGTATGTTCGTTTTATTATCTTGTTGTAATCCAAAATCAGTTGTTAATTTGAAATGATAAAAGTCCATTGGCCCTCTATCACACTGAGGGTGGAAGGCATAGAGACTAGAGGCCCCATCTTGTTCACATGAGGCCTCTACGAGTTTGGGATTCTTTCACTGCCAGTGACAGAAACCCAATTCACACTGGCCTACATGAAAAAGAGAGAGAGAGAGAGAGAGAATCTATTGCATAGGGAACTGAGAAGTTCTGGAGTAGGTCATGCTGATCCAGGAATACAGACTGTGTTATTATTAGGACCGTGTCTCTTGCCATTTCTTGATTCTGTCTTTCTGTGTTGTTGGTGTTAGTTACTTCCAGGCACACTCTTCAGGTGGTGGCCTGTACGCTTCCAGGCTTCTGTCCTCACAGCTTAAGAAGAGAGCCCAGCATTAATCCTGATTGCATTGATTGGCAGGCTTTTGCACTTCTGAATCACTTACTTCGGTCAGGTGGATTTGAGGCTCTGGCTGGCCAACCCTGAATCCTGGAATAGAGTTAGCTTCACTAGAAACACTTCAATGGAAAATGGTCAAAAGATACAAACTTCAGTTATAACAAATACAGGGCTATAACATACAGTATGATGATTGGCATGAACAGTCCTACAACAATCGTATGTATAACAATCCTATAGGCTATACCAGGGCAGGTGTTAAGAGAGTAAATCCTAAGAGTATTTATCACTAAAAGAATTTTTTCCCTTTATTCTTTTCTTATTTCCTTTCTTTTTACTGTGTCTGTATGAGGAAATGGATGTTAGCTGAACCTGTTATCATTTCACAATATATGTAGATCAAACCAGCATGATGTATGCCTTAAAATTACACAGTGATGCCATGTCAGTAAAACTAGAAACAAAACCAAAGTGTTCTTTCATAAAGACAATTGACATTTGCTCTGTCTTATGTATGTGTAATTACCAGCAGCTATAAGAAAGTGCTAATGGTGTTATTCGGTAATAAAACCTGAATTTTTTGCCTGGTAAGAAAAAAACCAAAACCAAAAACAGAAAGTGGGAGGAGGGGAGGCAGGCCCATGGTCCCTCGGAGAACGCTCAGAGCTCTGTCAGCAGAAGGGCAGTGGGATGTGCTTGCAAAACAACACATCTACCATCAGAACCTTCCCCCCCACCCCCCCACCGCAGCACCCAGCAGATGGCCCTTCACCAGGCAAGGGCTCAGCAGTGCCTTCTCCATGGAGTCGGTGGTATTGCAAGAGCCTAGAAGTGGTTTTTTTTTTTTTTTTTAAAGATTTTATTTATTTATTTGTCAGAGAGAGAGCGAGCACAGGCAGACAGAGTGGCAGGCAGAGGCAGAGGGAGAAGCAGGCTCCCCGCCGAGCAAGGAGCCTGATGTGGGACTCGATCCCAGGACGCTGGGATCATGACCTGAGCCGAAGGCAGCCACTTAACCAACTGAGCCACCCAGGCGTCCCTAGAAGTGTTTTATGGTTGCCGAAGTAAGTTTCCCATTTCTTTCTTTCTCTTGTCTGAATCAGGAACTTCCCCCAGTGTTACATATTTATGTTCAATTTAATGTACTAACCTTGAAAAACTCGAATTCCTCTGTAAGGGCTGAAGATTCACTTGTCACCTTTAAGTTTTCCAACGCTTTTACTAACTGGGTTTGCTGTGTCGCCAAATTCTGTTTTATTATTTGTTTCAAGAAATAACAAGTTCTACTCTGGGGTGGAAACTTTTTAAGTTGTGATTATATTTTTGGACTAGTAACATTGTAGCAGTTTGTCTATAAGCTTTCTTTGAATATACACCAAAATGTTGACCGTGTTTAATAGAGTGTGATAGGCATTTTTTTCTTCTTGTTTTCCATTTTTTCTACCACGAACATGCTATTTATATTTCTGAAAAGCAATGCTATTTAAAACAGTCATTAATTTACCACATTTTTTAAAATAATTTTTTTTAAGATTTTATTTATTTATTTGAGAGAGAGCATGAGCGAGGAGAAGGTCAGAGGGAGAAGCAGACTCCCCACGGAGCTGGGAGCCCGATGCGGGACTCGATCCCGGGACTCTGGGATCATGACCTGAGCCGAAGGCAGTCGTCCAACCAACTGAGCCATCCAGGCGTCCCAATTTACCACATTTAAAAAAAAGATTTTATTTGACAGATCACAAGTAGGCAGAGAGGCAAGTGGGGGCGGGGCAGGGGAAGCAGGCTCCCCCGTGAGCAGAAAACCTGATGCGGGGCTTGATTCCAGGACCCTGAGATCATGACCTGAGCCGAAGGCAGAGACTTAACCCACTGAGCCACCCAGGCGCTCCAGTTTACTACATTTTTTGCGTGTGTACCATGTGCTGTGCTAATTTCTAGGAACAATGAGACAAGACAGGAAAGGTCACAGCCTCATAGACCTTGTATTTCTGAGGATGAGAAAGATAACAAACTGTTATACAGGTGACTAGATAGAAAAATACAGATTTTAATTAATTCTACAAAGGGAAAGATGTGATGGGGAATAAATAACAGAAGAAACCTAATTTAGGTTGGCTAATTGGGAAAGGCCCTCCTGATAAGGGAAGGGGAGAACCACACAGATAGTCAGAAGGATCATCCAAGACCTAGTGAGTGCAAAGGCCCTGGGGCAGAAAAGAGCATGATTTGTTCTCTGTAGCTGGCAGAAGGTCCGCTGTGTCAGTATTTCTTAGTTCATATAAATATTAGATTGAGTCCTATGAGATTGCTGCTTTTGTAGGGTCAAAATGGTTGAAGAGCAGTAGTTTTATATAGTTCCATCCATGCTGTGGTTGAACAGTCCCGCCGTTGGCCTGTAAGTGACTAAAGCTCTCTGGGCTGCCCTTTCCTCTCCTGTAAAATGAGTTCGATTGATGGTTTTTCAGATGCCTTTCTGTCGCTGACATTTTATGATTTTAGTCTGGCCCAGGAGGAGGTGAGGCATGTGAATTGCCTAAAGCAGAAAATCGAAGGAGGCTCTTGCCCTGCCCTTGCACAACCCTGAGCATGAGGGTCTCCTTCAGTTTTGCAGCCCAGGCTTAGCTCCTACCCACCGACCCCGTCCCACTCCCACCCCCACCCAGCCCAGTCCTGATTCAAACTCATTTCCCAGTTCCCGTGGAACAATGACTTTGCTGATGTATAATCTGAGTTCCCTCGCTGAAGCGTACAGATGTGTTATCTAAACAAGCCAAGGCTTGTGGCGTCTGAGTCACATATTCTGCCCTTATGCTTAACTTATTTTTCGTATCTGTATTCTCTCTGTGTGAGTTAATTCACTTTGTAGGTAGGCAGTTCAGAAGGCAAGCTTACATATATCCACATTTAGCTGGGGGATTTCTTTCTCTGGTCTGCAGCAGGAAGCCTGGTACCAATGTGGCCAATGTTTGATGTTGTTCTCCTTTAGATCAGTCCAGAGTGTTTGTGAAGGTGTTTACTGAAATCGACCGGATGCCCCAGCTGCTTGCCTACTACTACAAATACCACAAGGTGAGGAGCTGGGGGTGCTTAATGGTTGTGGAATGCTCCCATGCGGGGCTGCAGAGCTCCAGTTTGCAAGCTCCAAGGAGGAGATAAATGCCTGCCTCTGTGCCCTCTGGCTTTTTTCTTCTGATTCGCCAGTAGGGGGCGTTCTCGGTCCAACCTGTGGATTCATTTGTGTGGCACTTGGAAAGCACAAGCCCTCCCTCCCGGCCTCTTGTAGGTTAATAGCTGAATTTCACTTACACACTGACAAGTTGTTTTAATTTTTTGCATTTTTGTCTTTCAAGGGAGAGTCGTGTCTTAGGCCTTATTATGCCCTCAGGAAGCCTGAAGAATTTTTTGTTTTCTAGAGTTGTTGACAGGAGCTGAAAACCCGACTGCTTTCTGGGCTGACTGAATTCCTCCAGGTCCAGCGCTTGTGTGTTTTAAGTGGCGCTGTTGGCCATGGGGCTCAAGTGCACATGCGCTCACACCTTGAGGTCTTTTCCGGAGAGTGTAGCATGCCTGGTGGAAGGACCTTGGCAGGCTTTGGGGTGAAGTGAAAAGATCAGGGAGCGCCCGGAGGGCAGCCGAGTCACACTCGAGTTGATGATCAGAGCAGGCACCGAAGTCTTGTTTCCCTCGCTTTTGTTTGCAGTGAATGGTCATCAGGGGGCACCCGCTCGCCCTGGGGAGGGGGCAGCTGGACGTGGCTTGCCTTGCTGGGGTGGTGGGGCGGCATGTCCTGTTTCCTCAGCGAGGTCCCCTCTGTTCTGCCTCTGCAGGCGCAGCTCTTAGCGACCTGGCAAGAACTGTGCCAGAGTGACCTCCCCCTGGACCGGCAGCTCACAGGGTTCTATGATGCCTTGCTCGGGGCCTGGCACACGCAAATCCAGTGGGCATCGCAGGTAACCGCTCGCATGGGTCCTAGGGGATGGGTGCCTGCCCTGGGAGTGGTGTCTCCACACTTTAATTGCTGCTCGGAACATCTCCCTATTTGCTGCCCTCACCAAAGGAGTTAAAGATAAGCCTCGAAACCCAGGGCAGTAAAACCTTTAGGTCTCCTTAAGACTCTTGTTATCATGCTTCTCTGTATCTTAAATAGAATCTAATGTGACAGCGTTGCATGGTGTTCAGCCAGGGAGCCTGTGGAATTCCTGAAGGCCATTATCTCCTGATCTAGAGGCAGGAGGCCCTTGGTCAGGTGGTGTTTGACCGAACAAGATTGTTTTTATCTTAACTTCGGGTAAAATGTACCTGGCCTAGAGTTAGTTTCCCTTATTCACACAGTACACCCAGAGTTGGAGGAAGAGCGCAGTTTGAAAGGTGCCCTCTCACTTAGGGGACCGATGAGGCAGAGGAACTTCATTGCCAGTGCACACTTGCCGTCACTTATTTTCCCAGAGCCTCTTGGCATGGCATTTTCTGCCTTCCGGGGTATGAACCACTGTTCCCTTGTCTTGATGCCTACAGGTGCCCCAGATCCTCTTTCCTTCTTTGAGGGCAGAAGAGGCTGTGACTCACTGGGCCTGTGTGGCTTGGTTTTTTTGTCTGTCTGCTTTCAGAGTGAGTTGTGAGCTCGTCCTACAGTGTGCATCTGCCCCCATTGGAACGAGCTCAGCTGTAGCTGGAGAGAACCCTCTGGACAGGGTCGTGTCCCTCCCGCTGGTTAAAGCGCTCTGCTCCACCCCCTGTTCCTTTCCCCCCGGAGCCAGCCAAACTCAGGTCACAGCAACACAAAACCCAGCCTCCTGTAGTCGTTCCTCAGCTTTCATGTGAACGTCGTTTCTCAGTGACCCTGTCGATGCCCACTCATTTCTGGGCCCTTGCCTCTTCTGCTGTCTCTCATGTCGTGAGGATAAAACCAATTCACAGCCGCATGTGCAAATGCCCTTCATCATTTTAGAAAAAGAATTTAGACTTTTCAGACTTTTGTTCAGGCTTCATTATAAATTTTGGAAGGTGTGAGTTTGTGCTGGTCTATACTTTTTGTCCGTGGCCCATTTCCTTTTCAGGAGCTAAGCATGATAAGAAGCCGTCATCTCCTGAAGCTCAGTACAGTGCAAAAGAATACGAAAGACACCACAGTAAATGTGTCCCCTTCTGATTTACCCCCCAGTATTTTAATTTGAAAAACTTCCGACATATGAAAGAGTTGAAAGGATTGTATAGTGAATGCCCATGTATCCACTTAATGTACTCTGCAATGAATATTTCACTATGTTTGCTTTGTTATAAATCAATCCATCTCTCCATGTGTCTGTCCATTCATTAGTCTTATTTTTTTATTGATTTCAAAGGAAGTTGTAAACATCATTTACTTCTAAACATGCGTATTAGTAATTAGAGTTCAATATTTATTTCCCTTATTTTTTTGAGATAAAATCGTGAAATGTAGTGATCTTAAGTATGCCAGTTGATTAATTTTTGACAAATTCTATGTAACCTAATCTCTGTTAAGATGTAGAGAACAGGGGCACCTGGGTGGCGCAGTGGGTTAAAGCCTCTGCCTTCGGCTCAGGTCATGATCCCAGGGTCCTGGGATCGAGCCCCACATTGGGCTCTCTGCTTAGCGGGGAGCCTGCTTCCTCCTCTCTCTCTCTCTGCCTGCTTCTCCGCCTACTTGTGATCTCTGTCTGTCAAATAAATAAAATCTTTAAAAAAAAAAAAAGATGTAGAGAACATTTACCATCACTCTAGAAATTTCTCTCTTAATCCTTCCTGGTCGGTCTTCATACCATTATCCCTGAAGGCAACCACTGTTCTGGTATTTTCCCACCATAAATTAGTAGCCTGTTATTAAATTTTCTGTAGATGGAATTATATGGTGTGTGTTCTCTCCGTAAGGCTTCTTTGATTCCGCGTGTTTGTGAGATTTCCTCCTGTTGTTGTGTGAATCAGTACTTTGTTCCTTTTTATTGCTAAATACGGTTTCGTGGCATGACTAGAACACAGTTTGTTTATTCATACTTATATTGAGGAACACTTGGGATGGTTTCAGTTTGGGGTTATTACGAATGAAGCTGCTAATGAGCATTGTTCTCTAAGTCTTTTTGTGGGTGCACATGTTCATATCTCTTGGGTAAATACCTAGGAGTGGAATTGCTGGGTCATCAGGCGGGTGTATGTTTAGCTTTTTAAGAAACTGCCAGACATTTTCCCAAAGTGGCTGTACTTTTTATACTCCCACAACAAGGATGCGAGAGTCCTGATTGCCCCACATCTTTGCCAACAGTAGGTGATGTCAGTCTTTCTTAAGTTAGCCATTCTGGTGGGTGTGTTGTAGTATCTCAGTGTGGTTTTAATTTGTATTTTCCTGATGACTAAGGCTGGTGAGCACCTTCTCGGTGTACTCATATCTTCCTTTGTGAGGTGTCTGTTCAGATCTTCTGGCCATTACAGAAAATTGGTTTATGTGGCTTTTGCTTATTGAGTTGTAGGAGTTCTTTCTATAGTTCAGACAAAAGTCCTTTGCCAGGGACACCTGGGTGGCTCAGTGGGATAAGCCGCTGCCTTTGGCTCGGGTCATGATGCCAGGGTCCTGGGATCGAGTCCTACATTTGGCTCCTTGCTCGGCAGGGGCCTGCTTCTCTCTCCACCTCTGCCTGCTTGTGTGATTTCGCGCGTGTGCGCGCTCTCTTTCTCTCTCTCTTTCCCTCTGACAAATAAATAAATAAAATCTAAAAGTCCTTTGCCAGATATATTTTGTAGATACTGCTTTCCGGTCTGTGGCTTAAACAGAGGTATTGATTTTGATGAGGCTTCGTTTATCCAGTTGTTTTTTTTTTTTTATTGTTTTGTAAGAAACCATCATGAACCCCCAGATTGCTGTGTTTTCTTCTAGAAGCTTATTTACTTTCTACAGTGACGTCTGTAGTCTGTCTTGAAATTGGTCTTGTTGTATAGTGTAAGGTCAGGTCAGATTGTTTTCAGGTGGGCTCTTGAGGTTGATTCTGAGGCCCTAGTTGATAACTTCCATTTTACAGTCTGGGAACTTTGTGGTGGTTCTTTGGCCCATGGCCAGAGAATCCTTTCGCCACATCACTTCAGAGGACCGGGGGACAGACACCTCTGAGTGTAAGCTACCCATCGTGTTTTAATTGAAATGTGTAAAAAAAAAATGCCACTGAAGGTCTAGGATCTGCCTTCATAGTTTCAGCGGACTTACTGGTTAGAGTTCCTTAGAACAGAGTGACTTAGTTTAATTCTTCCCCTGCCCCAGGTCATTGGAGTAGGGGACGAGAGTAAAGGAGATAGATCCTTACCGTGCAGTCCTTCTTCACCAGACGTGGTGAGGAGTCAGGATACCTTTTTCTAGACAAGGTCCATTTTCCTTTCTTCCTTGGGTCCCTTCCTTTTTTGCAGCAAAAGGTTTCTTCTGTCAGATGCGGATGTTGGGCTGAGAGGTATCTGAAGCTCTTGATGCTTCTCTGACATTTGCCTGTTCAGTGACAGTGAAAGGAGAGTTTGTGATGGTGCAGCTGCGTGTGTGGGCAGCGCAGCCACACGGCGGAGGAACTGTGGAGCCAAGGCAGGAGCGTGGCTTTCTCAAGAAGGTAGTGAGAGGGGTGCCCTGGTGGCTCAGTGGATTGAGCCTCTGCCTTAAGCTCAGGTCATGATCCCAGGGTCCTGGGATTGAGCCCCGCATCGGGCTCTCTGCTCAGCGGGGAGCCTGCTTCCCCCTCTCTCTCTGCCTGCCTCTCTGTCCACTTGTGATCTCTCTCTCTGTCAAATAAATAAATAAAATATTTTAAAAAAAAGAAAAATACTCTTAAAAAAAAAAAAGGTAGTGGGAGTCTCGAGCCACAGACTGAGTGATGACGTTGCCGTTTTAAGGATGATTTTGGTGTCAGAACATCACCTGTGTAGTTTCCCTGCCCAAAAGGGTTAACCCTGAATGCTATCATGAGGAAACATGCAGACAAATTCAAATGTAAGACCATTTCGTGAATCAGTTGTCTTGGATTCTTCAAAAATGTTAGTGTGGTGAAAGAAAAAAAGGGTTGAGTTGATTTTAGATTAAAGGAGACAAAAAAAGAATGACAACTAAATGTAACTGCATGATCCTTGATTGGATTCCTCATGTTGACAAAAAAAGCCATATAGGGATAGTTGGGGAAATTTGAACTTGGGCTGTAAAATTATTATTTCAAGATTAAGTTTGATGACTTGTAGTGTTGTGATGTAAGAGGATGCCCCCATTTTGTTGCTGCTGTTGTTTTTAAAGAATTTGTTTTTAAGTAATCTATACACCCAACATGGGGCTCGAACCTATAACCCCAAGATCAAGAGTCATGTGGTCCACCGACTGAGCCAACCAGCTGCCCCAGGATGGCCCTGTTTTTAGGAGGTACATGCTGAGGTGCCTGCATTAGACCTGTGTTAGAGAAATAAAGCAGTTGTGGCAGGATGTTAATGACTGATGAATCTTGCAGTTTTAAATATTTAAAATGTAAATAAGTTTTAAAAATAACATTTAAAAAATAACGAATTTGGAGGTAGCGTAGGCAGTGATCTGATGAGGAAAGGTTGGAGACAAGGCAGGAACTTTGTCTGGCCTTGCATGATGGAAACGTAGTAAAAGGCATCCAGTTCAAGAAGAGCGGACAGTTGTTAAGGCCTAGTAACTGATAATGGAAAAGTCCAAGGGGAGATTTTCATTGTGTCGGAAGAGAGATGTTACTGTCAGAAGTACACAAGTTGAGGGTAGCAGGTCTGGGAAGGTCACGGGGACAGTAATGAATTCTAGTTTGGGACACTTAAATGCCAAGGAAGAGTGGCTCCCTCAACTGTGTTGTGCAGGAGACAGGTGGAAGACCATTGCTCAAGGAATACGAATTGGGGAGGTTCCCATAGTTTGGTCGTTTCGTTCCTCGTTGGCTTGTTTGGTTCTTTCCTCTGTTCCTTCCTCTCAGATTCCAGCAGGGATGTTTCTCAAACTAAACAGGTGTTCACTGAAGCTTTGTGAATTCCCTATTAGTTTAGTAATCTAAAAAAAAAAAAAAAAAAAAAGTAGTTTGGATTATGTACACGATCGCCGTAGGACCAGTGGCTATCGTGTGATTGAGTGGGTGCATTCGTGGTGATATCCACTTTGGTGTCCCTGTTCTCTAGGGGACAAACTCAGTACTTATGTGATGTATGCACTGGTGCCAGGTGCATTCTGTTTAATGCCGTAACCAGCTTGATGTTTCCTTAGTAGCTGGTGGTTTGCCTAGACATGGAAGCAGTGCAGGAATCCGCACACACCAGGAGCAATGGAGGCGGCTGGGAGCTCAGAGAAACCTGTGCCGCCAGGTAGAATTAATGATGAAAAGGTTTAGTTGCAGGGTATCATCTTCATCTGTCCCGTTATTTTGAATTTTACTGGTTTTAAATTTGAAATGACTTCTGTGTGTGTGCGGTGAAACATACCTAACATGAAATTTACCAATTTTAAGTGTACAGTTAAGCAGCATTGAGTATATTCACAGTGTTGATTAACTGTTACCACTCTCTGTTTCCAGAACTTTTTAATCATCCCAACCAGAAACTGTGCCTGTTGAGCAGTAACTCCCCAAGCCCTTCTCCCTCATGGCCTGGTGTCCTCCGTTCTACTGTCTCTATTTGCCTATTCTAGATCCCTCTTAGAAGTGGAATTGTATAGTACCCGTCCTTTGTGTCTGGCTTGTCCCACTTAACATAATATTTTCAAGGATTATCCGTGTTGTGGCAGATGCTGGAATTTTCCGTTCCCTTTCTGTGGCTGAATAATATTTCATTATGTGTATCTGTCACGTTCTGTTGATCCATTCATGTGTTGATAAACAGTTGGATCACTCCTGCCTTTTGGCTATCGTGAATTGTGCTGATGGGAACATGGGACTTGTTTGGGTCCCTGTTGTCAGTTCTTTGGGCTATACAGCTAGAAATGGAAGTGCCGGATCACATCTTTTTTAACCTTTTGAGGAACCTCCAGACTGTCTTCCGCAGTAGCTGTAACACTTTACCCTCCCACTAGCAAATTTATGAAGGTTCCAGTTTCTCCACATCTACTCTAACACTTGTTATTTTCTTTCCCTTTTGTTTGTTTATTAAATATTTTATTTATTTGAGAGACAGAGTGTGAGAGCACATGTAGAGGGTGAGGGGCAGATGGAGAGGGAGAAGCAGACTCCCTGCTGAGCAGGAAGCCTGATGTGGGGCTCAGTCCCAGGACCCTGAGGTCATGGCCTGAGCTGAAGGCAGGCGCTTAACCGACTGAGCCACCTGGGCGCCCCTTCTTTCTTTTTTTAAAATAATAGCCGTCCTAGTGGATGTGAAGTGGTTTTGATTCGTGTTTTCCTAACAACTACTGACGCTGAGCACCATTTCATTTATCAGCCATTTTTATCATCTTCTTTGGAGAAACATGTTAAAGTCCTTGCCCAGTTTTGAGTTGGGTTTTTGGTTTTATGTTTTGAGTTTGATCTGTATTGGGGCTGTTAATCCCTTTTTAGATATATGATCTCTAAGTATTTCCTCCCATCCCATGGGTTGTCTTTTTAGTCTGTTTGCAGTGTTCTTTATTTTTTTTTCTTTTTTAAAGATTTTTATTTATTTATTTGACAGTGACAGATCACAAGCAGACAGGCAGGCACAGAGAGAGAGGAGGAAGCAGGCTCCCTGCCGAGCAGAGAGCCCGATGTGGGGCTCGATCCCAGGACCCTGGGACCATGACCCGAGCCGAAGGCAGAGGCTTAACCCACTGAGCTACCCAGGCGCCCCTGCAGTGTTCTTTCATGCACAGTTTTTAATTGTGATGTAGCCCAATCTATCCGTTTTTCTGTTGTTGTTGCCTCTACTTTTTGTGTCACGCTTGGGAATTATTGCCACATCCAAGGGCATGAGGATTTTCCCCAGCGTTTTTTTTTTTTATGATTTACTTATTTATTTTAGAGAGAGAGGAAACAAACAGGGGAGGGACAGAGGGAGAGGGAGAGAATCCCACGGAGTCTCCACTGAGCGCAGAGCCCAATGCAGTGTCAGTCTCACAACACTGAAATAATGACCTGAGCCAAATCCAAGAGTAGATGCTTAACTGACTGAGCCACCCAGGCATCCAAACAAGTGTTTTTTCTAAGATTTTTATACTTTACTCTTAATGTTTGGATCTGATTAATTTTGAGTTAATTTTTTGTAATGGTACAAAGTAAGGTTCCAGTGTGTTTCTTTTGCATGTGCATATCCAGTTTTCAGAGCCCCATTTGTTGAAAAGTCTTTCCCTTGCCCATTGAATGGTTTTGGTGCTCTTGTTGAAAATTATTTGACCCTGTATGTGATGGGTTATTTCTAGGCTCTCTATCGCATTGGACTATGTGTCTATCCTTATACCCGTGCCACACTGTTTTGATTAGTGTACCTTTGTAGTAAGTTTTGAGATCTGGAAGTGAGAGTTTGCCATTGTCATTCTTCTTTTTCTTTTCTCTCTCTCTCTCTCTCTTTTTTAAAAGATTTTATTTATTTATTTGACAGATCACAAGTAGGCAGAGAGGCAGGCAGAGGGCGGGGGGAGCAGGCTCCCCGCCAAGCAGAGAGCCCAATGCGGGACTTGATCCCAGGACCCTGGGATCATGACCTGACCCGAAAGGCAGAGTCTTCAACCCACTGAGCCACCCAGGTGCCCCTCTCTCTCTCTCTCTCTTTTTTTTTTTTTTTTAAAGATTTTGTTTATTTATTTGACCGCACAAGCAGGAGGAATAGCAGAGGGTGAGGGAGAAGCAGGCTGAACAAGGAGCCTGATGTGGGGCTCAATCCCAGGACCCTGGGATCATTACCTGAGCTGAAGGCAGACGCTTAACCGCCTGAGCCACCCAGGTGCTCCAACAGTATTAAGTCTTCCAGTCCATGAACACAGGATGTTCTTGCCACTTATTTGTGTTTTCTTTAATTTCCTCAGCAGTTTTTCATTGTTTTCAGCAAACAGGTCTTTTAGCTCCTTGGTTATGTTTATTCCTAAGCATTTTATTCTTTTTGATGCTGTTATAAATGGTATTGTTTTCTTAATTTCCTTTTCTGGTTGTTAATTGCTGGTGTATAGAAACACAACTGATTTTTGTTTGTTGATTTTATATCCTATAGCTTTGCTGAATTTATTAATGCTAACAGGTTGTGTGTGTGAATTCTTTAGGGTTTTCTATATATAAGATCATATAGTTTATGAACAGAGATAATTTTTTTCTTCCTTTACAATTTAGTTGCCTGTTATCTCTTTTTCTTGTGTACTGTTCCGGCTAGAACTTCCAATACTGTGTTAAATAAAATAGCATATTTACCTTGTTCCTGGCCTTAGGGGAAAAGCTTTTAGCCTTTCACGGTAGAGTATGATAGCTGTTTTTCTTGTGTGACCTTTATCATGTTAAGGAAATTCTTTTCTAATCCTAGTTTATTGAGTTTTTTTGTTGTTTATTGTTTGTTTATCTTATTTTTTTAACATAAAATGTGTTGAATTTTATCAGATGCTCTTTTCTGCATTAACTGAGATGGTTGTGTGTTTCCTTCCCTTCATTTTGTTAATGTAGTCCATTATGTTTAATTTTTATATGTTGAGCCACTCTTCATTTTGGAGATCTATTCCACTTAGTTATAGTATATAATCCTTTTAATATGGTTGCTGAATTTAGTTTATTATTATTTTGTTGGGTATTGTTGATTGTGTATTTATAAGGGAAATGGTCTGTAATTTTCTTTTAGTATTTGGTTGGCCTTGGTATCAGGTTAATGCTGGCTTCATAGAATGAGTTAGAAAGTGTTTTGTATTAGTTTTCCAGGACTGCCATAACTAAATATCACAGACTGGATGGTTTAAAAATAGAAATTTATTTTCTTATGGTTCCGGGGACTAGAAGTCCAAGATCAAGGTATTGGCAGGGTTGGTTTCTTCTGAGACCTCTCTCTGCTTGCTGGTGGCAGTCTTCTACCTATGTTTTCTTTCTATCGGTGTCTGTGTCCTGATCTTCTCTTGTTATAAAGACACCAGTCGGATTGGATAAGGGCCCACCTAGATGACCCATTTTACCTTAATTGCCTCTTTAAAGCTCGTAGGTCCAAAGATAGTCACACTCTGGGTACTGGGGATTTGGACTTCAACATATAAATTTTGGGGCAACACAGTTTTTGATTACTGATTCTTCCTCCTTCCTAGTTAGTTATAGAACTATTCAGATTTTCTGTTTCTTCTTCAATCGGTTTTGGCAAATTGTGTTTCTAGGAATTTGTCTGTTTCATGTAAGTTATCTAATTTGTTGGCATATAATTGTTCATCATATTCTCTTATAATCACTTTTATTTCTGTAAAATTGTAGTAAATGTACCCACCTTCGTATCTGATCTTAGTAATTGAAAGCTTCTTTCTCTTTTTTTGTCAGTCTAGATACCAGGTTTGTCAGTTTTGTTGGTCTTTTCAAAGAACCTACTAGTTTTGTTGATTTTTAAAATTACCTTTCTATTCTTTATTTCATTTACCTCTGCTCGAATCTTTAGTTTTTCCTTCCTTCTGCTAACTTTGGGTTTAGTTTCTTATTTTTCTTTTTCCTTAATGTTAGGTTATTGATTTGAGATATTTCTTCCCTTTTAATGTATGTGTTTAAAGCTATGAATTTTCCTCTTAGTGTTGCTTTTGCTGTGTCCAATAACTTTGGAGAAGTTGTGTTTTCATCTTCCTTCCACTCAGGGTATTTTCTCCTAAAAATTTGAGTTTATTGATCTTACAGTTTTTAAGCTTACACCTTTTTTGGCCTTAGAGTTACCTAGGAATGGCATTATATCTTGTTTTCATGTTTGTGCGTATTTAAGTTATGGTATGATAAAATAGCATCTTTATGATAAAAAAGCATCACAGACAGGGGTGTCCATCAGAACCCTTCTCTAAATGTACTGTGTACATTCTTCCAGTTTTGCTCCCAAGAGATCAGTAGTATATGAAACAGAAAAAGAAAAGACTCTTAGCGAATAAATAAATCTGTAATCTTAAAGGCCCTGCACACACTCTTCCTGGTGGTCCTTAGAATAAAAGATAAATCCATCTTTACCAAAAATCTGTGTCAAGGGGAGAGGTGGCTGTGGGCTGCTCTGCAAATCTGGCTAGATGTCCTCCAGCCCTGACTCAGTGAATTGCTCTTCTTTAATTCCATTTTATTCCCCACCTCCCACATACTCCCAGTTTCTGCACTGTCATCCACACAGTCCTCGCTGGCCAGTTTTGGGTGACCATCTAAATACTCTGCGTGACAGATGGGGAAAGAGGCACTTGGGGCCAGTGATAGACATGAAGTAGCCAGTTCTGGACAGGTTGCAAGTTCTGCCGGTTACTTAGCCTTCTGAGCTTGCTCAGGTTTGGGATAAGGATCGGTTGGGGCTTAAAGCTCTTGACCAGGTCACTTTCCAGCTGTTGGAGGGATTCCTCCGAGAGCAGCCAGGAGACTGCTTCTTTAACAGGTGTGCTCCTCTTTGGCCCTGTGTGCTAACACCAATACCTCTGTCCCGCTGCAGGTTTTCAAGAACCCCCACGAGGTGGTGACCGTGCTGCTGATTCAGACTCTGGGGGCCTTGCTGCCCACTCTGCCCGACTGCCTCAGCTCCAGCCTGGAGAGGGCAGGGCCTGAGCTGGAGCTTCTCAAGCTGCTGGAGTTCTATGATGCCACCGCCCACTTTGCCAAGGGATTGGAGATGGTGCAGCTCCCCCACCCGCGTAAACATTCCTTCTGGCTTGTCTTCACTTGCCCTTTTTGAAGCTTCTGGGGCCTGGGTTTTCCGGTCTTTTAGATGACTGATCTTGCAGAATTGGAAGGGATCTTTGTTTTCCTTCTCAGCAGATACAGAAGCTGCTTCCATGAAAGCATGGCCATTGTGGAAATGGTTGTTGCCTGTTAACCAAGCCCAGTGCTACCTAGGGGCTTTGCATGCTCTGGGGATGTGATGGGTACATCGGCAGGGGCTTAGAATAAATGAGGTAGCTGGACATCGGTGGTCTTGAATTGGCAGCTGGCTATATTGGGAAGGAGGAGTCCTCTTCCCTTTGAGGCATCATAAAACCTCAGACAACTCAACCTAATAAGTAAGTTAAGAGAACGGATAGGTTAGAGGAGCTTTTTGATGGGGCACCAGCAAGTTCTTAAGGACAGGGAGGCTATGTCAGGATAAAGGGTGGTAATGGGGGAACTGGGCATTTCCCCAGCTGTATCTGGGAACAAAGCACTCCTGATTCCCATTTGGGAACACAGCAGTGGTATGTTACCTGTGTGCCCTGTAAGTTAAAAGCATCATAAACTTTTAAGAAGCACAGATCTCATGACACATGCTGCTGTCAAATCAGGAAATCGCTTCAGGAAGCTTTGTGCTGCCATTTGGCTGCTCTGTGTCACTACCTTGGTTTATTTAATAGTTATTCTCTTTAATTACATTTGCGTATAATTACTTTGTACATTCCAGGGAGTGTGTTTATTGTTCGAGTTCCGGATGATTCATGGGTGTTTTGGCTCACTCACTGGGCAGGTCTTGGTTGTGGGAGAGGCTGGGGGGATGTGGATAGCTTCCAGGGGACCGGGTTGCGGTGTCCAAGTAGCTAGAGCATAGGACATGCTGCCTTCTAGGGCCGAGTAGAGTGAAGATAGGGCAAAGGGCAGAAGGGCGAGTCGCCTTCCTTCCACTGGTGAAGGATGTCCTTGAAGAAGAGAGGACCACCCTCCAAAGAATCAGATGTGGAAGTGCTTTGTTAGCCAGCCACAGAAATTTCGATTTTTTTTTTTTAATTTATTTGACAGAGAGAGACACAGTGAGAGAGGCAACAGAAGCAGGGGGAGTAGGAGAAGCAGGCTTCCTGCTGAACAGGGAGCCCGGTACGGGGCTCGATTCCAGGACCCTGGAATCATGACCCGAGCTGAAGGCAGCCGCTTAATGACTAAGCCCCCCAAGTGCCCCCAGAAATTTTGATTTTTAAGGATTCCTATTGAGGTTTTCAAAAAAATATTTTTTTAAATCTAAAAATGCTTCAGAAACACACAAAAATAAAAATACAGAATAAAAATGATTCACTACACAAAAATAAAAATACAGAAGAATAAAAATGATTCATCACCTCAGCACTCAGAGAGAGCCTCTGGCAGCCTTCTGTTATATTTTCTCCCAGTAATTCAAATATAAACACACATTTTCCACAAATGGAAAATATATACATATGTAACCACTGTTAAAAATTTGGTGTATCTCCCCAAAATATCCTTATATATATAGTAAGGATTTTTTTCCCATTGCTTATCAAGTATGTTGCAGAAATGTTTTCAAACTTTATATTTTGCCTTTAACATTGTTTCTATTTTAGTAATTAATGCATGTACATGGCATAATTAGAAATATATGAAAGATTTTGCAATAGAAAAATAAAATTTTTAAGATAATTTATTTTATAATTAATAAGTAGCAAGCATTCATAATAAAAAAACAGAAAAGACTAAGAAGGAAGGTCATTCTCCATCTCCCACGTAGAAACAGTATTTTGTGTTATATACATGTGCAGATTCTGTATGAATGACAGTGTCTCTGTATCCTTAACTACTTTTTTTTAAGGATTTTATTTATTTATTTGAGATAGAGCGAGAGCAAGAGAGTATGCATTGGTGCGGGGGAGGTTGGTGGCAGAGGGAAAGGGAGAAACAGACTCACCGCTGAGCAGGGAGCCTGATCTGGGGCGTGATCCCAGGACTCAGGATCATGACCTGAGCCTAAGGCAGACGCTTAATAACTGAGCCATCCGGCTGTGCTTTAAATTTTTTAAATTCTTTTTTTTTTTTTTTAAGATTTTATTTATTGGGGCACCTGGGTGTCAGTTAAGTATCACATCCTTGATTCGACTCAGGTCATGATCTTGGGGTGGTGAGATTGAGCCGCACATCAGTCTCTGTTCTGTGGGGAGTCTGTTTGTCCCTCCCCTCTGCTCCTCCCGC
Organism: Mellivora capensis; assembly: GCA_004024625.1. Classification (NCBI taxonomy): domain Eukaryota; kingdom Metazoa; phylum Chordata; class Mammalia; order Carnivora; family Mustelidae; genus Mellivora; species Mellivora capensis. The sequence continues at coordinate 37,654 of PISX010008202.1, read as the reverse complement.
CTCTCTCCCTCTCCCTCTTTCTCTCTCTAAAATAAATAAATAAAATCTTTAAAAAAATTTTCATTTATTTGAGAGAAAGCAGGAGCAGGGGGAGGGGCAGAGGGAGAAGCAGGCTCTCTGCTGAGCGGGGAGCATGATGCAGGACTCGATCCCAGGACCCTGGGATCATAACCTGAGCCGAAGGTAGACATTTAACTGACTGAGCCACTCAGGTGCCACTCCTTAAGTATGTTTTTAATAGAGTATTTTGTTACTGTATTAACCCCCTCAAATTTAATATTTACTCAATAATGTCACCTAATATGTGAATTTTTCCATTTGTTCCACAAAAGTTTTTTTTTTTCCCCCCACAGAAGTCTTTATAGCTGCTTCCCCACTTCTGCCTCCCATTAAGATCAGTTGATGCACATTGTATCTGGTTGTCTTGTCTCTTTAATCTCTTAATCTGAAACAGTCATTTTATCTTATCTTTTGTCTTTCAAGACACTGACCTCTTTGAAGAATACAGGGTAGTTTTCTAGTGGAATGTCCCATATTCTGGAACTGTCTGATTCCTCAAGATTAAATTTAGATTAAATATTTTGGCAAGAATGCTGCATTGATGATGTGTGTTTCCTGTAGCATCACATCAGGAGACACGTTAAGTCCAATCATTGGTGATGGCTAGATTAATCACTTAGTAGATGTATCCACTAGATCTCTCCATTATAAAGGTACTTCTTCCTTTTTGTAACTCATAACTAATCCTTAGGGTGCCTGGATGCTTCAGTCAGTTAAGTGTCTGCCTTCGGCTCAGGTCATGCAGGGTTCTGGGATTGAGTCCCACATCTGGTTCCTTGTTCAGCGGGGAGTCTGCTTCTCCCTCTGCTTCTCACCGCTTGTGCTCTCTCTCACTTTTTGCCTGTCTCTCAAATAAATACATAAAATCTTTAAAAAATTAAGTAATCCATGGAGTGATGCCTTGAGCCCATAGAAATATACTAATCCTCAAAAAATATTTACCCAGTGACTTTAGCCTCCATTGATAATCCTTGCCTGAATAAACTTTTACACTGCTGATTATAAAATGATGATTTCCTAATTCTCTGCTTCCTTCTACATCTGTTTGTGGCCTTCTTTTATAAAGAAGAGATTTCCCTTTCTTTCCTCACTTTTTAAAAAAGTTTTATTTATTTACATAATCTCTACACCCCATGTGGTACTCGAACTCACAACCCTGAGGTCAAGAGTCTCATGGTTCTCTGACAGAGAGAGCCTGGTGGCCCCTTTCCTCACTTTCATATCACTGTGAATTCCTGGATTCTTTTTTTACTCATTGTGTTATGATTTGTTGTTGCCACTATTCATTTTGATGCTTGAATTATTTCCAATTTGGTCAGTGGTTGCCCCTTCAGACTGCCTCCTGGATCTTTTTGACGTGTTCCCATCAGTCTTTAAGTGGATTCTTGCTGTTTGGCACAAACTGTTCCAGGAACACATACCTTCCCTGCCTCAGACCTGTGTTTTCCCAAGGAGCCTGGTTCCTTCTAGTGGTAAATGGTATTTAGAACAAGGTCTGGACACCGAGGGTACTCATTGTTGCTGGGCTTCTAGGGCCTTTTGTTGGACAGAGCTAGGAAATGCATATTTCTAGTTTGTTCCAGAGCATTGGAACAGTGGATTGTTCTAGATCGTTCCAAAGCAGATCCACCACCACATGTTCTTAGCTTCTGTCTTCCCAGTTGCATCTCTGGTTCCCAACTCGTGTGTGTGTGTTGTATATGTAGATGTCCAATTATTTTTCGTGACTGCTTTATAGATAGATCACAAAGTGTTTAATTTATTCTATTCAACTACAAATGGGCGAGTACTGGAATGCTAGATGCTGAGGTTGCTGTGCTGAGCAAAACCAGACTGTTCCTGCTGTCGCCCATCATCTCTTCCGGTGGAAGATAACCTAATGATCATAGTAATGGGTGTATAATTACAAAATGAGATGAGTGCTTTGAAGAAAAACAATGGTTCTAGGAGCATGTGAGGCGACAAAGCTGATCGAGCCTGGTGACTTGAGCTGAGTGAGTCCTGGAAGAAAAACGGGAAGGTGACCAGATGCCGGAGGATAAGGGAGAACAAGATCCTTCCAGACAGAAGCATCGGCACATGACGGGAAGGGAGCCGGGTGTGTCTGAGGAGCTGAGAAAAGGCTGGGGGCCAGGGGGATGGTGAAGGAGGAAAGGCTGGGGCAATTAAAAATAAAAAGAGCTGGCTTTTATGAAGTGTTCCCACATGCTAGACACAGATTTTATGTAATCCCCCCCCTAAGGCCTTATAAGATTGATGCTTTTATTAATCTTAATTTATAGTTGAGGAAACAGGCCTCCAGAGTTCTGTTATTGTACACAGTCACGTAAGTAGGAGGCAGGGGATCCTGGACAGAAGAGCCTTCGCTGGTCACTGCCTGCCTCTTTCACCTCCTGGGGTCCTTGCAGGCTAGAGAAAAGATTTTGGATTCCAGCTGAGGCACTCAAAGGCTGATGAAAGATTTCAGGAGGCAGCCTGAAGGGCCGGCACTGACCAAATTCGAAACAATTTGAGCATCAAAGTGGATAATGACAATAGTGGATCATAACACCATGAATATGAAAAGAATCTATGAGTTCACAGGATTTATTATATTAAAGAGAGCAAGAAAGGAAAATCTCTTGGAAAATCTCTTCTTTATAAGAGGAGACCTGCAAGTAGCTAGAAGGAACGAGAGGATTAGGACATCATTTGATGATCAGCAGTGTAAAAGTTTATTCAGGCAAGGCCTATCAGTTGATGCTGAAGTCTCTTGGGTGCCAGTGTTCAGCCTAGAAGCTGAGTTGCTGTGTCTTGGAAGATGCCCATTTCGATTTTTGGTACAAACATGCTTTGTATTTTTTTATGTAGGCGGATATAGGAATTTGGGGGATGCCTAGTATATAAGGTACCCTGTCTCTAAAGTCCTGGAAAAATATTCTTCCAGCAGACCCTTTTCTCTGTAGCACTTCTGGAACTGACCCTTGACTAGAGTTATCATTTGAAGGGATTCTTAGCCATGGTTGGTTGCAGGACGAAGGGAGTTGGCATCTTTAACAGTGCTCTAGACAGATTGCACCCAGAGCCCGATTCCTCAAAATTATTTACTGAAGTGATTGCTGCAGCTTCCACGAACAGCCACAGCACATTAACAAAATGCAGTCACCCCTGAGGTGAAACCAGAAAAGTTCCAGCAGAGTACCATCACCTGTTGCTTTCCAGCAATTTCGGCCCCTTTGTTTATTGTTGATTTTAATTTTTGATCCCCTCAAGATGAGTACAACCTGGTGAAAGTCACGGAACTGGTGGAGGCCGTGTATGGTCCATTCAAACCCTACCAGCTGAAGTACGGCGACCTGGAGGAGAAGAACGTCCTCATCCAGATCAGTGCGGTGCCCTTGGTAATGGCCCAGTCTCGCCGGTGGCCGGGCAGGGAGCCTCTGGTTTGCCATCCCCAGGGAGGAGGGTGCGGTGCAAAGACTGGGAACGGGGGGGGCCAGCAAAAAACAGGCTCTAGGGGCGCCTGGGTGGCTCAGTGGGTTGAAGCCTCTGCCTTTGGCTCAGGTTATGATCCCAGGGTCCTGGGATCGAGCCCCGTATCGGGCTCTCTGCTCAGCAGGTAGCCTGCTTCCTCCTCTCTCTCTGCCTGCCTCTCTGCCTACTTGTAATCTCTGCCTGTCAAATAAATAAAATCTTTAAAAAAAACCAAAACGGGCTCTAAGTACCCAGTGGACTTTTGCAATCCAGGTGTAAAATGAGACCATGGCGATGCTACCGATTTTCTATTTAAAATCTCAAAGGTCCAGCAGCATGCGAGGCTTAAATCTTTGGGGGAAAAGTTGATGATCTCCCAGATAATGACTTCTTACTATGGCAGCCTTCGGTCTGAACTGAAGACCGACGCCTAACGATTGAGCCACCCAGGCGCCCCCTTTTTCTTTTTTTTAGTTGATGAGCATTTACTGAGCACTTACTGCATACTGACATTACTTTAAATGCTAGAAACTAGAAAAGCACGAACAAGTGGTGTTTTCTGCCCTTAAGGAGCTTATAGTCAGGGTTATATTTTGAGACTGGAGAATCAGGGAAGGCACCCTTTTCTCTGTGTTCTCTCTTGATTGCTGTCAGTGGTTTCCGGCCCTGAGAAGCGAGGACCAATCCTCGATCTTAGACTGGGCTTCTCAAAGCCTCCGAGAGCCTGGGTGCAGATGGGCACAGGAGCCGAGCACTCAGGGATGGTGCCCCAGGGGCAGGTTCACTCGGGCGGGCCTCCGAGGGTGAGGGAAGGCATTCCCATTGCCAGTATTACGGTGATCTAGCATGATGCGAGTTGACATTTTTTTTTTATTTTTTTTAAGATTTTATTTATTTCTTTGACAGAGATCACAAGTAGGCAGAGAGGCAGGCAGAGAGAGAGAGGAGGAAGCAGGCTTCCTGCCAAGCAGAGAGCCCGATGCGGGACTCGATCCCAGGACCCTGAGATCATGACCTGAGCCGAAGGCAGAGGCTTAACCCACTGAGCCACCCAGGCGCCCGCAAGTTGACATTTAAGAGCAGATCTCACACTAGTTAAACTCTGCTGCCTCCTGCCATTTTTCCGTTTTCTAGTGATGTGCCTAGAGAGTCCGTTCCGCCTCAGTTACATTCTTGCCCCTGAAGGAAGCATTTTCCTTTCGCTGCATTCTTTTGGAGTGTTTGATACAGAGAATTTGAATTCTAGCTTTAGAGCCAGAGGGAGATAACATCTTAATCACAGAAAAAGAGGAAAGAGGTGAAAAATGGAAGGCTTTTCCCCCAGGGATTGGTGCGTGTGATCTCACTGGCCACATAGATGTCCTCCCCTTGGCGAGGGCTCTGGAAGGGCTCGGCAGCTTGGGGCTGTGTTTCTGCTGCCTGACCATAGGCCAGGAGGTTTGGAGATCTCCCCCATCTTAATGTCTGTCCATCTGTTCTTGAGCCTGAGGCGGCCCTCATTTGTCCATATTTGCTGACTAGGAGCACGGGGAAGTCATTGACTGCGTGCAGGAGCTGAGCCACTCCGTGAACAAGCTCTTTGGTCTGGCCTCTGCAGCCGTCGACAGATGTGGCAGATTCACCAACGGCCTGGGGACCTGCGGCTTGCTGGCAGCACTGAAATCCCTCTTCGCCAAGTAAGGCTGGGGTGTGGGGACAGGTCACACAGAGGGTGCTGTCTGCCCCAGTTAAAAATGCGTGTGTTCTGTGTTCCTGCTCTGAGCCCTGGATTGGCACATGTGCCTGAGCCCAGGGCAATCTCTTTTAAAGATTTTATTTATTTGAGAGAGAGAGAGACAGAGATAGTGAGAGAGAGCATGAGTGGGGAGGAGAGGGAGAAGCAGGCTCAGTACTGAGCAAGGAGCCTGACAGGGGGGTCAGTCCCAGGACTCGGGGATCATGATTCAGCTGAAGGCAGACACTTAACCAACCGAGCCACTCAGGCATTCCCCCCCCCCCGACCTACCCCCCAAAGGTGCAGTCTTTGTTTATTTCCCCCTGAGGGAGCAATCTCAAGGATATTCCTTGTAGCACTATTAGCGATAGTGGAACATTTGAAGCAACCTGAATGTCCGTGAATTTGGCAATGACTAAATAATGTACATGTTCATACAAAGGAACTCTGTTTGGCAGTTACAGCCTTAATTAGATCAATATATATCCACATTGATGGATCTCCAAAATATAGTGTCCAGTGAAAAAAACAAAGTTGCAGAATATTATGTAGAGTCGAATACAGTATGTAAAAAGAACATACCAAAAATAAGGTATATTTTCCATAGCGGGGTTCAGCGAGCTTTTTCTGCAGAGGGCCAGATGGTAAGCATTTTAGGCTTTGTGGGCCTTGCAGCCAGTAGAGACTTTTGTAGATGACAGATAAATGAATGGGTGTGATCATATTTCAGGAAAACTTTTTCTTACAAAAAAGTCGAAAGTTCCAATCCCGGTTCTGGATCTATTTTAATGCTTTAACATGTGTTACATATTCCTGTAGAATGGGTGTCAACAAACTAGCTCATGAGCCAAACCTGGCCTGCCCTCTGGTTTTGTAAATAAAGTTTTATTGAAATGCAGCCATGCCCCTTCACTTACCTATGGTCTAGCCCTGGGATCATGACCTGAGCTGAAGATAGACACTTAACAACTGAGCCCCCCAGGCGCCTGCATTAGAGTAATTTTTTAAAAACACGTAAAAGTATAAAAATGTGAAAGTCTTCCTCCTACCCTTAGTCTTTCTGCTCAAAAATAGCCACTTTTGAACATTTTGCTTTTAGCCCTTCAAAAGAAGACGTTCAGCTTTTTCCTCTGTACTTTAAAGGAGTTTTATAATCAACCTTAACTATTGCATCTTGAGGAACTAGTGTATATAAGGCCGTTCCTCTCTCTTATCCCCTGCTCTTCTCAGCGCTTGTGAATGAGATAGTTTTTCTATTTTGATTACTATTTTGATTACTTCATTTAAAAAAACACAAATCTATATTAAAAATTCAAACTGTAGAGAGGGGCCATGGTGAAACTAGGTCACCTCGAGAAGGGAAGATTTGGAAGCTACCCCAGCAGCTGCTGTCTATAAAACGGGGACAATCAGTATGAAGCTAATCCGAGCGGGGTTGAGATGGGACACCATTCAGTCATAGGGAGGAGTATTGGGGACGGCAGGATGGAGCATGCAGGGGAGGAAGGAGGGGCCTGGCCTAACTTAAACCAGGGTGAGGTCGAAGGGTATAGCAGGCGAGAAGGGGTTTCAGAATCAGGGGCTTTCCAGCTATGCCGGGAGTGTGGGCTCTGGTGTTGGAGCCCTGCCAGGCTCACGGCTCTGATGCTTACTGCTTGGGATATCTTGGTGTCCTGGTGTCTTTTCTCCGAGTGATGAGGCTCTCCCCACCATGGCATTTGTGGCTAGTAAGTGAAAGCAGGTAATTAAAGCCCCCAACACAGCGACCCTTACGTGATGGAGACACCTGGAAACATTGAATTTTTAATATCGTGAGAGAGAATTGGAAAATCTGGGGATAAATATGATGGAAATGTGATGTGATACACACTGTGGCTGACCGTGGCTGGTACACACTGGGACCCCCCGCCCCCGCTCCAGTGCTCTGCTGCCCACTCTGCGACCTGGGAACACTGTTGTGGGCTGCTGCCAAGCAGGTACATCGGTGGGTCACGCACTCTTTAAGACACGTGTGTCGTAGTCGCGGGGTGGTGGCCCAGTTGTTCGACCTGCCGCTGAAGCACGATTCTGTTCCTCAGCATCTCTCTGTCAGGTGGTCCTCGAGGCCCCTCCCCACCCACCAAGGACCCATCTCCCCAAGAAAGCTGTCTTCAGGGCTGTGCCCTGCAGGGCACAACCCACTTTCCTCATTAGGGTTCATGGTTTGGGAAGGGAGCAAGGCCAGGCTTCTTGTGATGCACACACATGTCCTGGGTTTTCAGGGAGCCTCATGGTTTCCAGAGAATGAGATCCCCGCTCACCGTGTCCTCCTCACCATACTCTCCCAAGGACGTGCACACATTCGTTCATGTTCCAGGCAGTGTAGGTCCTCAGAAACAATGCCACCCCACAGCAGCTTTCCTCTTATTCTTTTCAGAGAACTTTTGTATATGCTATTTAATTTATTTAGTTTTTAAAAGATTTTATTTATTCATTCGCAAGAGAGAGCAAGCATGAGCAAGAGGACGGAGAGGGACAAGCAAACTCCACACTGAGCGCAGAGCCCGATGTGCGGCTCAGTCTCATGACCCAGAGCCGACACCAAGAGTCTGTCGCTTAACCGACTGAGCCACCCAAAAACCCCTATTTCATTTATTTGTTCATCACGGTTCCTTGAGGCAATGTAGAAGACACCATTAGTTAAGTCCATTTTAAAGATGAGGAAACAGTCCCAAAGACCCAGATATTTTCTCAGGGCCCCAGTGCAAGTCTTGCATTCATCCAGGAACTGTTTTCAGGTGTCTCTTTTGTTCCCAGCTCTGTGCTCCTTCCTGGGGACACTTATGAGCCACAAGGACATAGTCCTTATTCCTCCGGAGCCTCTAACCTGGTGACAGCACATACATTAAACACACCCAGGAAAGAAGGGATGAACTTGTACTTGTGCTGGATGCTGGGCAGGGAAGCAGCTGGGGTCTGGGGGAGCAGACAGCAGCCTGTGGGGAGGGAGAGGCCTCAGCTTCGAATCCATTTCATATCCTGTGCCATTCAAGCCAGGCACCTGCCTGCCATGGAGCTTGGCTGTTTAATCTAAAAAGGGGGGAAGGGAGGGGGCTGGGAATCCTGCAAGAGTACCCTGAGCATTGGCGAGCTGCCTTACGGTGTGCATGGTGGTGGTCAGGTATTATTGTGGGCCTGTGACATGTCAGGACAGTTCTTTGGGCCAGGGAGTCATTTCCCAGCTTTCCCAGCACCATCTCTCACCTGGTTGGTCACCCGAGTCTTCGTCTTAGTGGTTCTCCCCTTCTGTCTCAGTCTTGAGCACCTCTCTTAAATCCGCCCTTCCAAGTGAGAAAGATGGTCCGGCCATGCAGAGAAGACCCTGCTGTGATCAGATTTTACAGGCTGTCTGACTCCTTGGTGGGAGCCTCTAAAGATGCTCTCAAGGTCCTTAGCCCTTTGCCCAAAGCCACATGATTCCAGGTGTCTTTAGAGCCGAGGAGTTTATGATGACGTCCCTGTTGGGTTTTTTTTCTTTCCGCATAGGTACGTGTCCGATTTCACCAGCACTCTCCAGTCAATACGAAAGAAGTGCAAGCTTGACGATATTCCTCCCAACTCACTTTTTCAAGAAGATTGGACAGCTTTTCAGAATTCCATCAGGTAAAAATGAGGGCTGTAACTTAAATGTGTGCCCCATGTAGTAAGCAGAAACATGCATCATAGAATACGTAAAATCGATGAGTGTTTTTTTAAGGGGTTCATTTTTTTTTCCTCACTGCTTTCTTTTTTTTTTAAAGCAGACTCTAAAAATAAGCCAATTAAAAACAGCAGCAACAGCAGCAGCAGCCCAGAGAGACTCCCTCACTGTTAAAGCATTTTAGTCTTTGTGCACGCATCATCTCCTTTGGTGACTTACATTTTTTAATATTCAGCTTGAGATTTTTAATTTCCCCTTAGCCTATAATTTTTCAGGCCTAAAATAACTTGGAGCTTATGTTTTAGAAAATACGTAGCTGATTAGATCCTATTTTTATTATTTTAAAAATTTTTTTAAATTTTTTTAAGATTTTTTTTTTTTAAGTAATCGCACCCGACATGGGTCTCAAACCCAGAAGCCCGAGATAAAGAGTCACACTGAGCCAGCCAGGGACCCCAGATTCTGTTTTTTAGATAAAAACACCATACCACTAAGTGGTAAGGCAACATTATTTGGCCTTAAAGAACCATGTTAAAGTTCATAACAGGCTTTGTGGTCACTGTTCCAAGTGGTAGTTGACGGCTAGATCCTGGGGTAGCCCCTATGACCTGTGGGCCACTAGATAGACCCCTGTTGCCCCAAGCCCTGAGCCCTGGTGGGAATGTGATCAGCAGTGGCCTGTGAAGGTTTGGCCCTTGGGAAAGTCCTGCCAGAAAGTGTAGACCGCTGGCCTATGGCCAGACCTGACCTACGGATGTGGTTTGATCACATCATTTGCAAAATTTGGGGTTCGTTGTCCACATTTATAAACCAGATTTAACATAATCCAGATTTCTTTTTTTTTTTTCTTTAAAGATTTTATTTATTTATTTGAGAGAGAGACAGTGAGAGAGCATGAGCGAGGAGAAGGTCAGAGGGAGAAGCAGACTCCCCGTGGAGCTGGGAGCCTGATGCGGGACTCGATCCCGGGTCTCTGGGATCATGACCTGAGCCGAAGGCAGTCGTCCAACCAACTGTGCCACCCAGGCGTCCCATAATCCAGATTTCTAACATCACCTTAACACTGGAAGCCCTAGAAGCAGTGAGTTCACATCGTCTCTCTGGCGCTGGTTGCTGAAGTCCCTGCCAGCCTGGCCGTACATTCTCTTGTGCCGCTGTTCTGCTACCGTGTGGGATAGCTGCTCTACTCTTAGGCTGAGATAAATGACAACCCAGAATTTCTTTTCCTTAAAACCACTCTTCATGGTTGTACATTCTGAAGAGGGAGGTTGCACTTCACCCACTTGCCTGACCCCTGGCCTAGGTAGTGTGCGCAGGGTGCCTCCGACACTTGGAGTTCTCAGTATGATGGTCCACACCAGAGCACATCCAGACCCTCTGAGAGCTGTCTTTTTTTCTTTTTTCTTTTTAAAAAGGATTTTATTTATTCACTCTTAGGGAGTGAGAGAGTGAGGGAAGGCGCAGAGGGGGAGGGAGAAGCAGACTCCATGCTTAGCATGGAGTCTGACTCTGGGCTTGATCCCACAACCCCAAGATCATGAATTGAGCTGAAATCAGAAGTCAGATGCCCAACCAGCTGAGCCACACAGGCACCCTTGAAAGCTGTCTTTAATCAGAGCAGATCCAGCACCTCCCAGGGCCATTCAGATAATTTCTTCATGGGCTCTGATCTGGGTTTTTAATTTTGGGGGATGAAATTTAATGTTCTCGATGCTAACTGTATCCCCCTATCATGTGTGGTGGCTTGGTACACCGGAAAATATTACATGCAAGGTTATTCTGTTGCACTCGAGGCAAGTAAAAAGTGGAATATTTCATTTTCTCATAAACCTTTCTTATGATGGAATGCCCAGATACCCTGGTGATGGATAGGCACTTTTAGAGAAGTTAAAAATTAACTAAACTTAAGATGTTTTTAATCCTTGGATTTGTCCTGACATTTATAGTTTGGTGTTGAAGGACTCAGTCGCTGGACTTTGAGGCCTAGCATAAAATTACTTGAAAATTAAAAGATTATTAAATACAGGTATGATGGTCATTCAGTCTTCTCTCTGAGAAGCCAAATGGATTACTCTTCATCTGCCTTTCATGGGATCAGAGAGAGATACTTACAGTATAAAAAGTTTTCTTTGCCTTGCAAATAGCAGGCACCTAACAGATAACTAAGTAATGAATTTTGGTTTTTAAATTTTAATTTAATTTTTTTTTAACCCCCTTTCTCTGTTTCACCCATCCCTCCACCCTCCTCCCCCTGGCAGTCATCAGTTTGTTTTCTGTAGTCAGGAGTCCATTTGTCTCTTTTTGTTTTGCTTTCTTAAAATCTACATATGAGTGAAATCATGCGGTAAATTGTCTTTGACTTACTTCACTTAGAATAATACTTTTAGGTTCATTCATGTGGTCGCAAATGGCGAGATCTCGTTCTTTTCTATGGCTGAGTCCATTGTAGATATATGTATCACACACTCTGTCCATTCATTTATGCTTCCGTATCTTGGCTACTGTAAACAACATTGCAGTCAACTTCGGGGTGGGTATATATTTTGAATTAGTGTTTTTGTTTTCTTTTGATAGATACCCAATAGTGACATTACTGGTGCATATGGTAATTGTGTTTTTAATTTTTTTAGGAAGCTCCACACTGTTCTCCACAGTGGCTACACCAGTTTGCATTCCCACCAACAGTGCAAGAGGGTTCCTTCTCCTCCACATCCTCGCCAATACTTCTTTCTTTCTTTCTTTCTTCCTTCCTTTCCCTCCCTCCCTTCCTTCCTTTCTTTCTTTCTCTCTCCTTTTCTTCCTTCCTTCCTTCCTTTCTATTTTTTAGAGAGAGAGAGAGTGTGAGTTGGGGGAAGAGGCAGAAGGAGGAGAGAGAACCTTAAGCAGGCTCTGGGCTCAGCACAGAGCCCGAAGCGGGGCTCAGTCTCACAACCCTGAGATCATGACCTCAGCCGAAATCAATAGTTGGATGCTTAACTGACTGAGTCACCCAGGTGCCCCAGTGCTTATTATTTCTTATATTTTTGATTGTAGCCATTCTGACAGGTGTGAGGTGATATCTCCTTGTGGTTCTGATTTGTATTTCCCTGATAATGAGTGATGTTGAATGTCTTTTCATGTGTCTGTTAGCCATTTGTCTGTCTTTGGAAAAATGTCTGCTAAGTCCTCTGCTCATTTTTTAATTGGATTATTTCATTTTTTTGGTGTTGAGTTGTATATGTTCTTTATATATTCTGGATGTTAACCCCTTATCGGATATATCATTTGCAAACGTCTTGTCCCATTCAGTGGATTGCCTTTTTGTTTTGTTGGCGGTTTCCTTCGCAAAAAGCAAAAGCTTTTTATTTTGGTGGTGGTGTCCCAACAGCTAAATTTCACTTTTGTTTCCCTTGCCTGAGGAGACATATTTAGAACAATGTTTTTATGGCTGATGTCAAAGAAGTACTGCCTATATTTTCGCCTGGAAGTTTTTTGGTTTCGGGCCTCACATTTAAGTTTTAACTTTAATCCATTTTGAGCTTATTTTTGTGTATGGTGTAAGGGAGTAGTCCGGTTTCATTGTTTTGTGTGGGGCTGTTCAATTTTCCCAGCGCCATTTGTTGAAGATGTTTATTTATTCAGTCTTTTCCCCATTGTTTATTCTTGCCTCCTTTGTCGTAGATTAATTGACCATATATGTGTGGGTTTATTTCTGAGCTCTCTATTCTGTTCTGGTGATCAGTCACTGTTACTGTGCAAGTATCATACTGTTTTGATATATCTTGAAATCTGGGATTGCGATCCTCCAGCTTTGTTCATCTTTCTGAGGATTGCTTTGGCTATTTTCAGGGTCTATTATGGTTCCATATAAATTTTAGGTTATTTGTTCTAGTTCTATGAAAAATGATGTTGGTATTTTGATAGGGATTGGATTAAATCTGTATATTGCTTTGGGTAGTGTGGACATTTTAACAATAGTGACTCCTCCAACCATGAGCATAAAACATCTTTCCATTTGTATCATCTTCAGTTCCTTTTATCAGTGTTTTATGGTTTTCAGAATATAGGTCTTTTTTCTGTTTGGTTAAGTTTAGTTCTAGGTATTTTATTATTTTTGGTGCAGTTGGAAATTTTCACTTTCTGCTTCTTCATGATTAGTGCAAGAAATGCAACAGATTTCTGTACACTGATTTTGTATCCAGTGACTTAATAGAATTCATCAATCGGTTCTAGTGGTTTTTTTGGTGGAGTCTTTAGGGTTTCCTCTGTATTATATTATGTCATCTGCAAATACTTAAAGCATCACCTTGTCCTTACCAGTCTGGATGCCTTCTATTTCTTTTTCTTGTCTGATTGCGGTGGCTAGGTCTTCCCAGTGCTATGTTGAAGGAAAGTGGACAGAGTGGTCATCCTTGTCTTGATCCTTAGGGGGAAAGCTCTCAGTTTTGCCCCATTGAGGATGATATTAGCTGTGGGTTTTTCATTTTTTCATATATAGCCTTTATTATTTATTTTTTTAAAAATTTTTTAAAGATTTTTTATTTATTTATTTGACAGAGATCACAAGTAGGCAGAGAAGCAGGCAGAGAGAGAGGAAAGCGAGCTCCCTTGCTGAGCAGAGAGCCCGATGTGGGGCTCGATCTCAGGACTCTGGGATCATGACCTGAGCTGAAGGCAGAGGCTTTAACTCACTGAGCCACCCAGGCACCCCATATATAGCCTTTATTATGTTGAGGTATGTTCCCTTTAAACCGACTTTGTTGAGAGTTTTTGTCATGAATGGATGTTTACTTTGTCAGATGCTTTTTCCGCATCTCTTGAGATGCTCATATGATTTTTATGCTCTCTCTTGTGGATGTGATGTATCAGGTTGACTGATTTGCAAGTATTGAACCACTGTTGCATCCCTAAAATAGATCCCGCTTGATCATGGTGAATGCTTTTTTAAACGTATTGTTGATTTTTACATTTTATTTTATTTTTTTAAAACTTTTACATTTAAGTAGTCTCTACACCCCAGGTGGGCTCGGACTCACTACCTCAGGATCAAGAGTCACACGCTCTTCCGAGACTGAGCCAGCCAGGTGCCCGTTTTTAATTTTAGATATGAACTGTTTCCAACCCATTTTATTAACGACAAAGCTCCAAAGCACACCTCAGTATTTGGGAAATGTAAGATTATTTGAGACGTGTGGGACAGAATTCCTGATTCCCAGCAGAGAGGCCTGTGACTCGAGGATGTTAGAACGGAGTCGCGTTTCCCTTCTCCATGAACTGCTGATTAGCAAGACCTGTCAGGTAGATTGTCCAATGGTTAACCACTTCTCCAGAACCCAGCAGCCCCAAAAGGAGTGAATAGTTAGAATGTTTATGAATGAGACAGTATTTGTCCGGTTAATGTCAACATTCCAGATACTTGAACTTGAAGTGCTTTTGTTTTATTTTGTTTAGGATAATAGCCACCTGTGGCGAGCTCTTGCGGCAGTGCGGGGACTTCGAGCAGCAGCTAGCAAACAGGTAGGCCGGAGCTGTGGGCGAGGGCCTGGGATGCTGGCTGGGGAAGAACCTGCTACAGCTCACAGCTCCGCAGTGACCACTTACGGTCAAATCCAAAAGTCACAGGCTCGAGAACTGGCTGTACCTAGATACAAAGTGTCATTATGTCATCATTAAACATTTACTGAGCACCTGAAAAGGGTAAGGCTCTGAGCTCCTTGTCAGTGGTCACAAAGTTTTTGTTAGATATGGAAGCTGCAGCCCAAATGAGACCATACGTGTTGTCGCCAAATTATAAATGGGCTGGCTTCCCACTGCTTGTTGATAAGTGAATTACTGGGACTCTTAAGTTTCTTCATAGAAGCAGCATTATAGGTGGTGGTGAAGGCCCTGGGGCAGCCCGCAGAATCGGGATTCCCTCGCCAGCCTTCTGGGTTCTGCAACGGAATTCTGTGCTGCCAAGGGCAGTATGTGTCAAAGGAGGATTTGCGGGGTCAGCCCTAGGAAAAGTTTCTTCCCCTCCTTTCTCTATTCAGAGACCTGCCAGGGTTTCCCTTGTCCTGAGGTCATCCCGTTCAAACTGGTTTTCCCCTCAAAGGGCTCCAGCCTCCCAAATTTCCCTCCTCCCTTTTGCCACCTAAATCTCTCATTCCCTTGGGACCGATGATTTCTGTGTCCTCAGGAGTTGGGGGAAGAAGTCTATTTTGTACAGTTGTCTGAGGGCCTAGCAGCAGCCCCGTCACCTCTTTCTTGGCTACATCCTTATTGTCCTAAAGTGATGTGGGTGGGAAGGAATTTCTGGCAGTGGTCCGTGTGGGGTGGGCTGTACGCAGTGACACAGCCGCCTGGTGGGAGGTGGGGATGAGTGGCTGAGGAGTGGGGTCAGTGCTCCAAGGCAGCTCTTTCTCCTTCCCGCCACATTCTGTCTTCTTTCATTGCTGAGCCCATGGACTGTCTTCAGGTTCACCGTCTCCCACAGCGGTTTCCGTTCTGGGCAGTGTCTCCCCGTCGGGTAGAATGGGCAGCTGCTGCTGTTCGGAGCTCCGGAGCCGCCCAGCACACATATGATGTGACTTCCCAGGCTGAGTAGAACCCAAGCAGCACGGGCACATAGTGGAGTGTGTGTAAATAATATATGTTAACGCCGTGAACAGTAATCCCCTGCACACGCTCGTGCCGATGCGCGCACGCGCGCACATGGTGAAGGGAGCCTGTGGTGGAGGGCGAGTGGGCCTGAGTTTTCAGAGGACTCCTGGGAGCTGAAAGTGTAACATTTATGTTTAAAGGAAAGGCATGCAGCTTCTTACTTTATTTCTTCCTTTTTTTTTTTTTTTAAAGATTTTATTTATTTATTTGACAGAGATTACAAGTAGGCAGGGAGAGAGAGGAGGAAGCAGGCTCTCCGCGGAGCAGAGGGCCTGATGTGGGGCTCGATCCCAGGACCTTGGGATCATGACCTGAGCTGAAAGCAGAGGCTTTAACCCACTGAGCCACCCAGGCGCCCCAGCTTCTTACTTTCTTAAGTTCAGTAGTAATTCTAGCCTGGCCCTAGCTCATGGCAAAAATGAAAACAGTTCACGAGTGTATGAAATAAAAATTGAATCCTCCCAGTGACCAAAGAGGTAGGTACTATCCGTCTGCATTTTTACAGATGAAGGGACATTGAGGCATCGAGTCTGGCACAGGTAGTAATTCAAGTGAAAGAAATGATCTGTGGAAATAGCTGCGTCTGAGGTCACGGGACCACGAGGAAGTGATTCGAACGGGGACGTGAGCTGAGCCGTCCACAGTGTGTCAGCCCTGCACTGCCCACACTACACTGTCTTTCTCACAGATTAGCGTCCCACCCAGGACTTGGGTTCCTCTGCCTGTGTACGGCAGACATCTTTCCATGTCAGGACATACGGGCTTTCCTCGATCTCTTAGTGAAGGTGAATATTACATTCTTAAAGGAAGAGAAGGGTCTGGTTAGGAAGTTGACCGGGTAGCGGTAGATAAAGGATGAGCCTCTCTATCAGCATTTTGCAGCCCAGAGAAGTGCCAAACTCTGACCCAGACTTTGGCACGAGATGAGAACAGACCTGGCGTATCCAGGGGAGCTTCTTTAAGAGGTGACATCATTCTGGAAGCACTGAGCCTGGAAAGGGAAAATAGTGACAGTCACCATCTGTGTTCCCATTGGGGAGGCACAGGTGTGGCAGCTGCCTATAAAGCTTATCTTATCTGCCTGTCAATCTCCCCTCAATCTTCCCTGCAGAACCCAGACTCCCTCGGCCCAAGGACCACGCCTCCCACCACCCCTCAAACTGGCAAAGGCAGTAGCTCAGAACAAGAGTGATATTGGCTTTGGGGCTCTTAAGATCACTTCCTTGCAGAAAGGGATCGTTTTGTGATTTACGGGCTGAGTGCCACTGGAGGACTTTCTGGTGAACTGGGCAAGTTGGGTGAGCTACAGGGAGATAGTCACTGCTTCTCTATACTTTCATGGAACCCATCAGTGACTTTTGGCACAGTGATGGTTTCACTGGGAAAAGGTCTTAGTGGGACAGTTTAATGGGAAAACCAGGTTTGGGGGATCCAGTGTAAATTTACAAGTTTCCATGGCTTGTAAAGAAGTGGGTAACAACCTCCCGTGAAAGGAGATGAGTTGAAGTGGTTGGAAGTGTGACATTAGGTTCTCCCTCCTCTGTGCGAACTTACTGCTGTCTCCCCAAACAGTCGTTAGCACATTAGTGCAGGTCGGACTCTTCCATTAATCCGTGAGCTTCTTGAGGGTGAGGACTGTTTACTTATCTGCTGACTCCAAGACCTGCTTACAACCTGTTCCAGCAATGAGAGAACGTTTCTTTGTGAGTGTAGAAACCAAGTGTTCATTTCAGTAAGGTTTAGCTCATAGTACTAGTAAACACACATCCTAGGAAATCTGAGTCTGATGATTAGTTCATCTAATGGTGTCTGTCTGGATGAAGAGGAGGCTGGGGAGGAAGAGAGATGATTCATTCCTTGGGGTTGGAAATGATTCTGCCTTTTTTTTTTTTTATAATTTGGTTCTCACTTTATTTATTTATTTATTTATTCATTTATTTATTTATTTGATAGACAGAGATCACAAGGAGGCAGAGGGGCAGGCAGAGAGAGAAGAGGAAGCAGGCTCCCTGCAGAGCAGAGAGCCCGACTTGGGGCTCGATCCCAGGACCCTTGGGATCATGACCTGAGTCAAAGGCAGAGGCTTTAACCCACTGAGCCACCCAGGCATCCCCCCACCCCAATTTTTATTAAATTCTGGTTAGTTAACATATAGCATAATATTGGTTTCAGGAGAATTCAGAATTCAGGCAGAGAGGCAGGCAGAGAGAGAGGAGGAAGCAGGCACTCTCTGAGCAGAGAGCCCGATGCACGGCTCGATCCCAGGACCCTGGGATCATGACCTGAGCCGAAGGCAGAGGCTTTAACCCACTGAGCCACCCAGCTGCCCCTCACTTTATTATTTTGAAAGATTTGAGAGAGAGATAGCGAGAGAGAGAGCACGAGCCTGGGGGGGGGGCGGCGGAGAGGGAGATGCTCAATTCCAGACATGGGGCTCGATCCCAGGACCCTGAGATCATGACATGAGCCAAAGGCAAGACACTTAACCAACTGAGCCACCCAGGTGCCCTGGTTCTTATTGTAGAGCACACTGTTCTGACATTTTAAACTGTAATCTTTAATACTTAAAACATTCCTGACATACCTATTTTTCTTCAGCATGGATGGCATACTGGTGCCAGTCTCCACCTAGCTGACCCAGGGGAGGCACAGATGACTGTGACTTATCAGGGGGAGCTGATTTCCCAGAGGGCACCTCTCCGCTTCCTGCTCGCCAGACCCAGGGTCACCCACCATGGGCCAGGCCCTATGCTCGGTGCTTGAAATTCAGAGGGGAAGGACACCGTGTTTGGTCCTCACAGATCGTGAAGGCTTGGAAGTAAGGGTGATGGCAGGCATAGGCCACAGTTTGGCAGACAAGAGACCCAGCTGAAGCCACCTGGAGGCTTAAGCATCGGGGAGAACCTTAGCTTAGTGGCAGAGGCACGTGGCACCTTGTGTCGGCTGTGGCTCCCCAGGAAGGCCCTATAAATGCATCACATTCATTTGTCTGTAGGTAAACGTGTTCCTTGACAGGTTTCACTGGACTTGTTTTTTTAAAAAGTGAGTTCAACCAAAAAGCTGCCGGGGCGATCCTTCTTCATGATGTTATGGTCAAGGAGGGGTCGGGGAGTCAGCCACACGTGGGCTGTCTGTCCTGCGTGTGTCCACGGGCTTCTGTGCACATTCAGTTGTGTGCGCTGGGCGGTCCGGCTGGGCTCAGGCAGGACAGCAGAGGCTTTGCAGCATCCGTCAGGGAAGGCCGTCCTTGTTGGGAAGAGAAGATAGAGGTGCAAGCCCTCGAGGTTAGTCGTCACCTAGAGCTTCCTCCAGGCGTTTTTATTCCTCAGAGAAATGGGACAGTGCTGGCTTCTCACAGTAGATCTCTCTGTGGCACCTAAACCACAAAAGTAAACTATACGGGGCAGGTGAACACGAACCCCACACCGGCCCAGTTGCGTGACGGTGAGTCATGTGGCTAGCGGCGTGCTTCGAGCTGCTGTCCCCACTCTCCTAGGACCGGCTCCCCCGCTGCCGGTGGCTCCCCATGGCTTCATTCCAGATGGTGATGCCCACGGAGCCAGAAAGTGCTGCACAGAAAATGCACAGTGTCCCAGATCGTAAAAAACTGACTACAGCCCCATGTAGGCTGTGTCTGTCACATTAGGAAGGTGGCAGATGCTGGCGGACTGAGTGTTAAATAGGAACTAAAAGCACTTGGGGTCTCTTGTGCACCCGAGGTCCAGCTCATTCCTCAGCGGTGTGGGATGTCTTCCTTTTTTTAGCAAATGGACCCGAAATCAGTCTGCCTCATCAGGATATCCTGGGATTTAGGAAGGAGCAAACTGAATGCTCCCAGAGGAAGGTTCCATACAAATAGCTCGGGGCATAATGGTCATCACTTTCATTTCAGGATTTTGTCTACAGCTGGCAAGTATCTCTCTGACTCCTACAGCCCTCGGAGCCTGGCAGGGTTTCAGGATAGCATCTTGACAGACAAGAAGAGCTCTGCCAAGAACCCATGGCAAGAATATAATTACCTCCAGAAGGATAACCCTGCTGAATATGCCAGTTTAATGGAAATACTATATACCCTCAAGGTATGAGACCAGACTGATGGCATTCTTTTTTTTTTTAAAGATTTATTTATTTATTTGACAGAGAGAGAGAGAGAGAGGTGTCACAAGCAGGCAGAGAGAGAGGAGGAAGCAGGCTCCCCGCTGAGCAGAGAGCCCGATGCGGGGCTAGATCCCAGGACCCTGAAATCACGACCTGAGCCGAAGGCAGAGGCTTTAACCCACTGAGCCACCCAGGCGCCCCATAGACTGATGGCATTCTTGTCACCTGTTCCCCGATCCAGGCTTTTCGGCTCTGCGTGTGGACCGCAGTCTGCCGTGTGCCCTCCTGCCTCTTCTCGGTCTCGTTTATGTTGTGTTTTAAGGAGCTAATAAACTAAACTGGGTGGGAACGAATGGACGTATAGGTGTGGGAGTTGGAAAAGTGAAGCTTTATTACTGACAGAAGGCGGTAGAGCCCTCATGGACAACATGACTTCAGGTGTGTGGCGATGAGCTTGCTGTACTGCCCTCCAGAGTCAGATTTGCCAGGAGGATGGCTGGGTAGCCCTTGGCTCCAGGGCAGGGACAGGCCCCTGTTACTGAATGGCAGAGAGGGGACTACAATGTGGACTGCCCACTAGTGGGCAGAACCCACAAAGGAGGCCCCAACCCTGCCAGGGGGGAAATCGATCCTCCTTGTGGCAGTAGGAGGACCTGAGGATAAGTGTTCCCTTCTGGCCGTCCCTTTAGCCTAAGCTCTTGGTATGCCTATCACAGTGCTGCTCTTGACTTTGAGCTTTGGGCCCCTTGGGGCTCCAGGGATGGAAGAACCTCCCAACACGTGAAGTGAACCACACAACCACCTGTGAATAGCCCCAAGATCCTACGTGGACTGTAGCATCCTTTCCAGAACCATCCCCCCACCTGTCTTGGTGATAGGCAGAGGAGACATTGCCATTCCCTTGACACCAAATGCAATCTCATGGTGTCCTTTTTTTTTTTTTTTATATTTTATTTATTTATTTGAGAGAGAATGAGTGAGAGAGAGCATGAGAGAGGAGAAGGTCAGAGGGAGAAGCAGACTCTCCAAGGAGCTGGGAGCCCGATGCAGGACTCTATCCTGGAAGTCTGGGATCATGACCTGAGCCCAAGGCAGTCGCTCAACCAACTGAGCCACCCAGGCACCCAATCTCATGGTGTCCTGATGGGCCTTGAGCTCTGGGGGTGACGGCCCAGTGAGCCTCTGGATGTGTCTGAGCCTTCATCTGCCCTCACACGGTCTCCCTATCGCTGTGCACTTTGGCCCGCCAGTTGGCTGCACTAGAGCTTGACAAACACTTAAAACAGTTGTGCAGGTTCATTCATCCGTGCTTCCGTGATTAGGTTAAAGCAACTCTGTTTATCTTTATTGCTGATCTGGTTTAGTTTGTTGTAATCGGCTCATTTATAATAACAAAACTAAGGTTACATTTTCCACCTCTGTATTTTCTCAGGCTGTTTGGAATTCCTTGGAACTCATATAGATTGTGCGTAGTCTGCCATACGGCCGAGTGTAACTGAGCTGACCTCGCTGGGAGGTCAGGCTCCTGTCCCTCAGTCTTGTTTATACCTGACACTTCTGACCATTTTCTCCCTCTGCCTCTATCCCTGAGGGACACTCACCAGTTAATTTCTTCCTAAACTGCCAGTCCTTGAGCTTGTGTTAGCAGATGCATCAGAATTACATGAAAAAGTGAGCTAAAAACCTTGCTCCCTGGGCCCCAGAACCCTGCTGGGCTCTGATTCAGTAGCTCTGAGGTGGGAGCGTGTGCATCTATAATCCAGCATGTTCCACAGGGAACCACTGCTGTACCGAACCACCCCCTCACTTTCTTCCTCTCAGGGGCTTTTCAAAATGTTGAACTAGCTGGTCGCCTTGGTTAGAGCCAGGCCCTAACAGCCTTTTGCGTTATCTCATCTTAGGAGAAAGGATCCAGTAACCATAACCTGCTGTCTGCATCTCGCACAGCCCTGACTCGCCTTAACCAGCAGGCCCACCAGCTGGCTTTCGATTCCGTGTTCCTTCGCATCAAACAGCAGCTGCTACTCGTTTCCAAGATGGACGTGAGTTTCCCACGGACCGCAGACATCCCCCTGTTGGGCCCCAGCTTCTCCCCTCACCCCCACCCCCCGCCCCGCCCCCCAGGAGCTTTAGGAGGAAGCTCTCTAACTCTCCTGACTTGAAGTCCCACCGTGCAGACTCACTGTTCCCTTGCAACTCACTGCTTAGCAAGAATGTCTTATCTTAATTGGAGTCACTGTGATGCCTTATTTTCATCCTGCTTCCTGGGATGATTATTATTGCTTGATTAACTTTCACCATTTGGAGCAGCGTAGTTGTGCCCTCTGTGGGAGAAGTGAGGGAGATTATGTGCCACTGGATAGGTTGGGGCAGATCAGAGGAGCTAATTGTCCCGTGAGATTGCATTCTTTTCATGAGCATTAGTTCTGGAACCTTGCCCAGGAGAGTGTCTTACCAGATCTGATCTGGTGATTTTGATGTGGGTTTGAGGGGGTCTGCTGTTTTCTGTTCTTGATGCCTTTGCTCTCTGGCTATTCCCGGAGTGCCTCCCTTCCCTCACCTTATACCCTTTTCTGCTTGTCCTGACTCCTTTTTAAGGGATTACTCATCAGTCATATCGCTACCTGCTCTGACACCTGTGGCTCTGGTCTCTTCACTGACATTTGGATTTCTGGGCTGGGATTGTGAGAAAGATCCAGTTGTGGGCCTTTCATAACTGGGAGATCTTTTTAGGAGGCAGCAAGAACCCATAAGACATGATTACAAGTTCTTTGCTTCTTGCTGCCTTCTGGAAAGCAGACAAGACCGGGGCTCAAGGGGCACTCATTTCTTCACTGTATGACCTGGGTCTAGTCTGTGGATCTCTCTGGATCTCAGAAACCCCATCCATGAAGCAGTGGGTTGGACAGTGGATTTTCCCGCAGAATGCCATGGGATCCATTGCAGTCAGATCTGTGTTTCTGGTGGGGGGCGGACAGTGCGGGGGGTGGGGGGCGAAACTGGAGAAATTATGTCCTTGACACGGTCCCATTGGCCTGGCTTCCTGTGTAAGCTTCATTAGATGGGGACACACTGATTCTGACCATGCAGATGTGTGAGGATTACATGACACTTCATAGATGATGGGACTTAGCCCTACAGCTGCCACAGTGTACATGCTTAATGATTACTGGTTTTCTTCTCTGTGATTCTCATTTTTTAAGAGGAATGACAGTTTTTTTAAAGTAAAAATCCTTTAAAGTAAAAATCCTAAAGTAAACTCCTTTTCAGAAATTCAGGCAATACAGGATAGATAGTACAATGAGAAAAGCAGTGAATCCCTTCAGAATCCCATAACATAGAAATGCCACGAATGCATGGTACTCATCCCCCAGACGCCTCTTCCTGTTGGACGGCCGGACGGGCACCAGTGGGCAGGTAGATCCGTAGAAGAAATGGAACTGGACTACATGTGCTTTTTTTTTAAAAAACCAAAATATATACAATATAACATTTATTTGAACTTGACTAGAAAAGGGAGAAAGGAAGTGAAAGGTGTCGTGGAACCTGAGATAATAGACTCTTCCCCACAAAAGGTATCAGCACCCAGAAGTTCTCTCCAAAGTTGCACAAAAAGGATTATGAAAACCGTTAAGAAGCCGGGGTCCTTGTTTTTGGTTAGTCACCCTTCCGTATTCCGGAGCTGCTGGTGCTAATGGAGCTGCTGTGAAAGTTGAGGCCATTAGCATTCTTCATACTTCCCGCCCACAGCCCCCAGAGCTGGCTCCTTTATTATTTTTCTTAGAGCTTAAAAAGGAATTTTTAACTTTGTCCAGTCATTTTATTGCTAGTAGTAATGCCACTGTAGTTTTGAAACGATTTCATGTGGATTGTAGGATAAAACAAGTGATTGATGGGAATGTTAAGAACCAGGATATTTTTTTTAACCTCTATTTTACTCCATATAATTAAGATACAGCGTTATGTGAGTGTCAGGCGGACAGTATAGTGAACAGCAGTTGTGTACCCGGTTCAGTGCTCCTCGAGAAAAGTGTGCTCTTGATCACCTTCACCTGTGCCACCCATCCCCTGCACCCCAGATCCTAACGTCATGACCTTCTGTACTGGAAGGTCATCTCTCTTTTTTTTTTTTTTAAAGATTTTATTTATTTACTTGACAGAGAGATCACAAGGAGGCAGAGAGGCAGGCAGAGAGAGAGAGAGGAGGAAGCAGGATCTCTGCCGAGCAGACAGCCCGATGCGGGGCTCGATCCCAGGACCCTGGGATCATGACCTGAGCCGAAGGCAGTGGCTTAACCCACTGAGCCACCCAGGCGCCCCTGGAAGGTCAGCTCTTCCTGCTGCTCTTCCACCCCCACTCTGTGCTTGGGCTCTGGGTCACTTGAATCTGGCCTCCTTACTCAGGCCGTGCTGTGACACCACGGGGCCCTGGGAACGGAGACAGGCAGCTCAGAGATTAGGAGGAGCTCTCCCAGAGTCGCCAGGAGGAAAGCACACAGCACAAACGCAAACACTTCGGCCGTAAGGATTTGAAAATTAAACCCTGGTCATTCAGTGTTTGCTTTTAATGTTTACCAGTAAATTGTATTACCCTTTCACATCTGAAGAATATAAACCAACACTACAGTCCATTTCAGAATCGACTATTGACGTTTGCCCATATCACCTGGTGACAGATGAGACAGAAAAGCCCATATGACGGAACTTTTCAATAGATTTTGAACAATTAAAAAATACCCTGCTGCATTTCCCGGTCGCCCTACTTGCTAATCTCCTCCCTGGTTCGTCCACTGTCCACCCGCCCTTCTTGCAAAACCCCCTTTGACTGTGGCTGCTTCCCCCCTCCGCCCTCTGCCTGACCACTCTCCTTCTGCCTCCCCATGGAGCCTTCCAGGGCCTCTGGCCTGCCGTGCTCGACCCCTGCAAGTGCTTGGGGGACGCAGCTCTTTTCCTGCAGCCCAGCCCCGAGGTGTGGCTCCTGTTCTCACAGGCACCATCCCTCTCCCACCCCTCTGCCTCACCAGCCTTCCTGTCTCTGCCTCATCACTACAGCTCCCCAGGCCCAGGAGAGCGGTCTGTCTTTCAGAAGTTTATTAGGGACGTTTTCACACAAACGTAGAGTGGAGAGCAGAGTATAACAAACCCCATGTCGTCATCGCCCCCCCTTTGCCATGATCAGCTGCCCATCTGTCTTGTATATATATCCCTTCTCTAAAGTATAACAACACTGAAAATAATCATAGGACCCAAATCACCCCTAAGTTAGAAATGATTTCTCAATACCATTAATCAGTGTTCAAATTTCCAGTTGTCATAAAAGTCATAATTTCACTGTTTGAGTCAGGATCCAGGTTTGTTCTGCCCGTTGGGACTGGTCCATTGTCTTTTATGATTTACAGGTTGCCTTCCCATTCCCTTCCCTCCCTCTCCATCCCTTCCTCCCCTCCTCTTCTCTCTGCAGTTTATTTGTTGGAAATAAAGCCCTTTCTTAGCACATTCAGAGCTGTGCCTTGTTCTTCCGGTCTTCCCTCTCTGCCCCTCAGGCATCCTGTAGCCCACTCCTCCTGTACTCACCCTGAGCCCTCGCTCCTCTGAACTCCGAAGGTATCACACCTCGCCTCTGCCACGGAGAACTCCCAAGTAGAAACCTGTGCACGTGCACATGGGGGGGACGCACTGGGGTGCATAGTGTGGGAGCATGTCACGGGCTCTTGGTTTCGCAAGGAGCATAAGCACCAAGTCTTACATCTTTTGGTCTCCTCTCTCCTATGTGGGGCCCCAGGCTGTGCGCATCATGGGCACGCAGTGTGTGTGGGTGATCACAGTGCTTCCTCTCCGTGGGTGGGAGTTAACTGATGAAAAGTAGGCTATTTTGAAACAGAGGATTCTCGAACAAGAACAAGGAGTTTAGAAAACTAGGGGTGGAGGTGGGGAAGGAAAGAACTTGTCTCAAGCAAAGAAAATAAGAATTGAGTTGCTGCTGGGGAACACGGGGAGGGCAGCTGAGGCTTAGGCTGGGCCGGGAGCCCAGGGGTGGACGTGGCCATGACATTCCCGGGACGTTGCTTAAAGGATCAGGCAGCCTGATGGCATCAGGTGGCTGCGGAGGGCAGCTACAGGGTGACCTGGGAGTCACTCCAGGAGCAAAGCCAGAAAGGGCCTTGTTTTCCAGGCTGGCTTTTGGGTGACTCAGATTGGAATTAAGAAACTAGATTTCTTTGTGAAGGTGTGCCAGGCTGAACTCTGTACGCATGCTGGTAATTTGCCTGGCTCTAGAGAGCCCGCTGAGAGGGCTCACAGCACGATACCGTAGAGAGTCCGTATTTGAAATGTCGGAAGGAAGAGCGTCTCCCCAGACAGAGGAATCACAAAGAGGACAGGAGGGCAGCTGGTGGGGTTTGGGAGTTCCCTCCTATCCCTTTCCCGCTGAGCTCTGAATCCGTTGAGAAATAGATCTGGAAGGCAAGTGGAAATAAGAGCAGTAAAATAGTGTGGGGGAATGAGGTTTGGATATTTCTGCAGCCAGAAAGGACTTCCCAGGTCTCGCTCCCAAGATAGGGATTTATGTGGGGTCTCTGTGGAAGATTTGGGGCACTCCTAGTCTCTTTAGAGTGCTGAAGACCCAGGCAGCTCTTAACCCGGCATACCCACTGGAGTAGAGAAACTCAAACCGCAGGGTATCCGGCTCTTCGCTTCACTTCTGAGTGGGAGCAACCCACGGGATCTGTTCTCATCAAGTAGTTCTATTGAGAAGGCAGGAGCTCCTGTTGGATGGGTCTGTGGGAATGCGGAGAGAGAGGATTATTTTCTCCGTGGCGGGCTTCAGGGTGACGACTTGAAGAGAAATCCCTTGTCTCTCGAGGTGACGATTCCCAAGACCGTCAGTGAGCAAAGGCACCTCTGGGAAGGCTGCATTCTTCGAGTATTTTCCGGCATGGGGTGCTTTCCCGGGCCTCCTGGTTTCTGTGACCTTGATCGCTTTCTCTTCTTCCCGCCCTAGAGCTGGAACACAGTAGGCATTGGCGAGACCCTGACCGACGACCTGCCCACCTTCAGTCTCACGCCTCTGGAGTACATCAGCAACGTAAGAGCTGCCGGGCACTTTCTTCCGGGGCAACTGTAGCCTTGCAGACCTTGCCTTGTCTTTGGATTCTGGCCCTTCGGAGAAAGCAGTCATTACCACGTTGGTGCTGTGTGAACCTTCGCTTTTGGCTTGTTTCCTTCCGTATCCAGGACTTTAAGGACAGGCTTATTCAGCCGGTGGACAAAACACAAGCTGGTTTCAAAACCTAACACTTGGTTCATACCCCACTCCCCGATGGGAGGTGTGGCAGCACCTAAGGGCATCCCAGTGTGAGTGCGCAGAGGAAATTCTTGGGAGGACAGGAAGCAGGTGGCCACGTTCTTCTCCACGACTTTTCAGAGGAACAATATGTGTGTGGTTCTGAATTCAAATTCAGCCGATGTGTAGCGACACCCACTGTGCACCAGGCGTGGTGTGGAGTGCCCTCATGAGTAATTTCACAGCAGGACAGAAATCTCTTAAGAATTTGTAGTTCTGGAGACTCCATATTAACAAAGTACAGAATAAACCCTACAGGGGAGCTGGACACTTGGAGTCCTTTTCCTCCTTCTCCGTTCACCCCTGGGAGGTGACAATCCCCCTGCGCATGGCCTTTCTTGTTGCAGCTTCCTGCATCCAGCTTGGCTGCTCTTAAATACCAGGTAGGAGTAGAGTACTCCAGCCACAGGCACCTCACACTGCGGGAGACTTCTGGAATTCTCCAGGGCGATTCCGAGATAAGCAATTTCTCCTGCCTAAGGCTGTAACTTAGAACCCACTGCTTTCTAAGTTATGATTCTATTGTAAGAGGTACAAAGGAATTTAAAATTTTGAAAGTAGCTGTGGTACAGTTGGAAGCGTCCGGTGATCCCATTGGCATGGAGGATGGCATTGTTCTCTCTGTTCACTGGGAGCAGGGTCGAGTTCAAAATGGCAATCACTCTCCTCCCGTTTCCCAGGACATTGCCTCATAAAACGGTACTGGTGAAACTATTAAGATGAGGGTTGGTTCTTCCAACCAATGGGAATCCTCTTGTTTTTAGAACTGAGACGCTATGCGTTACAGTCGGAATGGATTGAGGAAATGATGTTGCTGGAAGGGACCGGAGAGGTTATTGAACGATTTTACAGTTGAGGAAATTGAGATGTTGGAGGAGTAGGGGAGGCCCGGATTAGTGTGCAGGCCAGGGCCCTTTTCCACCTGCCATAACCCCCTATGAATTAAGGATTGTACCTGGGGGCTGATGAGCTGAACTCAGGAAGTGAGCACTTATCAGACACACACTGTGTGCAAGGACAGTGTGCGGCTCATATCACTGCCGTGAGGTAGTGCACGGTCCACACAGACTTTTATCTTGACAGCAACAATGTGAGCTGGTTGGCGGTAGCGTTTCACGGGCAAGCAGTGAGGCTCTGGGCAATGGAGAGGGGCCGTTCAGCCAGCGGCCGCTCTGTTAGGATGCCAGGCGCTCTGTGCGTGTATCACACATTAGTGTCATCCTTGGCACAGCTGCCTGAAGTCAATATGAGACTGTCCTCCTGTCAGAGATGCTGATACCAGGAAGATCACACAGCGGCAGAGCCAGAACCCAGACCCAAGGCTGTCTGACCACAGAGCTCTTCATTGTCCCTGTGTCACTGAGCTTACCCAAACCAGACAGCAAGGAGTATGTATTGAATACGTGGGAATAGTAGACAAACGTCCTCATTGCGCCGGTAGGCATCCCTTTCCACACTGATTGCCGAAAGATGAATGTGGACAGAACTCCCGAGGGTGACCTGGAGTCGTGGGGTCTGTCTAGGAACCACAGCAGTCCCCACAAGCTCAACCAAGCAGCTGAAGTTTGAGATGTCAGATTTTGCCCCCAAACGACACTCTGCCCTGCCGGTGATGCCCTTTCCCGCACAGAGCCGCGTGGGCACTCTAGAGGGGCACCATGGGAGAAAAGACTTTGAAAAATGAAAAACAACATAGATGTAAGGTATAATGATCCTGACACCTCACTGCAGGTAAAACTGGGTGTGTGGATTTAGCCAGAAGGTTATGGCCCCAGAGGAAAGCTGTACCAAACAGAGGAGTATGCCCGGGGTCCTTGCACATAGTAGGTGTTCAGGAACGCCTGCCACGTGGAATTAGAACGGAAGGTCCAAGCCCAGAAACCAGCATCTGTCTCTTCCTCCAGCCTTGTGGGAAAATGATGCATTTGTTGCCATGTTTGAGTTGAAGTGTACGGTGGTGGCCGTGACTAGTGAGGAAAGTGGCCCAGATGCCTAGTTTGAGTAGGAAATTATACTAAGGAAATGCAAAGAAAAAATGCTGATTTAATTTATGTTACCATCCGCGTGCTTCCTTAAAGGAAGAGCAGACTAACCCTGTTTCATTAGCATGATGGACTAGAGGATGTTGGGACTTGACTACAGCCAGCCCACGTTCAGTGTTTGGAAATATTTGGAATCTCCCTCTGGGCTGGGAGATTTGGGGAGTCTGGGTGAGTGTGAGGCCAGGACGGGACGATCTTATTTGGATAATCCTAAGGCTTTTAGTTGACAGAATCAGTATCAACTCTAAGTTTAAAGGTATGGAACAAATATAGAACCAAAAAAAAAGCAACAACGACGAAAAACAAAACAAAACAAAACCAAAAAGCAACAACAGGCTCAAAGACCTTTTTTTAAAAAAAAAAAACAAAAACACAAAAGCAATATGTTGTTGGAACCTGAAAATCAAACTTATTTTGAAACAAAAACATATACTTACCTTAAAACACAAAACAGGAGTTTGAATAGAAATTAGCATCTGAAGTATACCCATGATGACAGTCGTGTGCATCTGACAAATGGGACAAACATTGTGGTATTTGTGGGCTCATCCCAAATGTCTCGTACGCCTGTCTTCTGCAGTTCCCCACCAGCCAAGAAGGCTTTGTCCGTGTTTATTTCTAGAGTATGTATTATGAAAACAGTAGTGTTCCCTCCAAATTAATTTATAATTATAAATGGCATTTCTTCCCAACAAAATTCCTTCCTTCTCTTAGATCCCTTCTAGAGGGGAGACCCGCAGCCAAGTTCAGAGGACAGGAATCAGATGCTTGCGCGGCCAGGCACCTCTGGGTGTTAGCACTTTCCTGGTTTTGCACCCATGAATAGTCATCATTTATATTTATTTGCACAGTTGCTTGTCAGGGTCCATTACCTCATTTCAGGTAGAGATTGCACTGAGTGCATTCCAGGAATAGTGGGGCCATGAGTGTGAGGGTGAATCTCTGATGTCCATGCAAATTGCCGTTGATTTTTGTAAGGTCCTGTCATGGCAGTATTAGCACAGGCTGGAAAGATCAGAGTTGGGGTTGCCCCAGGCTTCGTGCTTTTGTCTGCCCCCCCGTTTGCCTTCACACGAATGTGCTGCAGAAATAATGACCGTATGTGGCAATGTGGGGCTGAAAGTGCTTTCTTCTGTTTCAGATCGGTCAGTACATCATGTCCCTCCCCCTGAATCTTGAGCCTTTTGTGACTCAGGAGGATTCTGCCTTGGAGCTGGCTCTGCACGCTGGGAAGCTGCCCTTTCCTCCTGAGCAAGGTGAGTGGGGCCTGCCTGGGGGCCAGGAGGGGGCTCGCTGTAGCCCCATGCAAACCTGGGGTCCACCTGTTATCCCCCTGGGGAACTTCTGCAGCACAGAGTGGGTTAGGGAAGGAGCGTCACTGGGGAGGAATTCCTGCAGTGCCCCTCAGCTGGGGACGCAGGGGCTGGAGGTCCCAGGATAAATTATATGTACCCACGGGAGGTGGAAGCTAGCTCTCCAGGCAAGGGTCCCACCTGGCCAGTGCAAGCCCCCTCTTTGGACCATGTGCCGAGTAAAATGGCACCCGTAAGAAGAGTTTTCCTCATTAGGACAAAAACAAACTCTTCACCGTAGAAGTGATGTTTCCTGTCCAGGCGCCTCTGGCTGGAGCTTGTTCCTAGCTCTCCCGAGGCTCCTGGATCTCTAAACTGACAAGGTGAAGATACAGTAATTAAAACTATTCCTTTTCCCATTATCTGGGCCCTGACAAGTTTGAACAGAGACCTACTTTCTGATCAAAATCCTGATCAAAATCTGATCAAAATCTGATCAAAAATCCTCTTATTCCTAATACGGGATTTTATAGGCCTCCCTTCATAAGGCTGAGCAAACAGAAAAATCACGTGGTGTAGAAAAGATTCCAGCTGCTTACAAGAAGGTACAACCCTGAGAATAAAAGCACATTGAAAAGTTTAAACTAAAGGGATGCTAAAAGGCATACCATATAAATGCAAATAAAAAGAAAGCAAGAAAGTGATGTTGAATCAGAGCAAGAGGTAACAGATGGGACCAAGGTGAGTCATTACATTGATAGAAGGCAGATCCCACAGTGAGCCTGTGACTGTCAGGTACACTTACCTGTCAGGTGGCACAGCACTGAGCGCTGTGAACGAGAAGCTGCCCAAATAGAAGGAGAAACTTTTTGTTGTTGTTGTTAGATCAGCCAAACATATTTTATTACATTTGATAAGCGTTTGAAATCCAAGTTGTAATTAAAGCTGATTTGCTTCTTTTGTTTTTGAATGTAAAATAAAATATAAAAATAAATTTTTTTTAAAGATTTTATTTATTTATTTGACAGACAGAGATCACAGGTAGGCAGAGAGGCAGGCAGAGAGAGAGGAGGAAGCAGGCTCCCTGCTGAGCAGAGAGGCCGATGCGGGGGCTCGATCCCAGGACCCTGAGATCATGAGCTGAGCCGAAGGCAGAGGCTTTAACCCACTGAGCCACCCAGGTGCCCCTAAAAATCAATTTTATATTTTGGTATACATTACATTTTATGTTATGTTGTCCATATGACAAAAAATTTTATTATTAGCAAGTTAAATTAACTATAAAAATTGAAATGAATTAAATTGAAATACAGAAAATTAAACAAAACTAAAGATGGAAATTACACAAAAGGAAAGTGATTTATTGATATATTTTATGCCAACTTGGTTATTCCTATCCCATTAAACTGTTTGGTGTCATAATCCTAAAATTTTATAATTTTGAGAGACAAAACCACATGAGTATTGAGAACATCGTGCACCTCTCTTTCAGACTTTGAAAGGAAAATTAATGAGGCTAAAAGAGGAATTATTCAGTATAATCAATACACTTGATCAAATCAATACATTGGGCTTTTTAATCCCACAGAGAATAGGCATTGTCAAATTTCCATAAATCATTTGTGAAGATGTTAACAAATAAAATCTCTGTGAGTTTCATAGGGTCATACACATTAAGGGAACTCATAATTTTTGGAAAAAAAAGATAATTGTATACAAATTTCACAGTTAGCTACTGTACGAGTGAATAGCAACTCAGGGGTAGCAAAGGGAAGACTCTTTGAAATGAAAGCTAGAAACTAAAAGGAAGTTGAAAGATGAACGTGAGAGATTGGAGCAAAACAGCAACACGGCTGGTAGGTGGCAGTTCATATCCTTGTTGTATGAAAGTGCCCACAGATCAGTAAGAAAAAGATGACACCCCACGGAAAAATAAGTAAATAAAATGAAGGCATTCAAATAACCTAAAAACAGGAAGAAATGTGTAACTTTAGTAATCCTTAAATGGCTGTGAAGAAAGTAATGTATGCCTTTATTTTTTTTAAGTAGGCTCCACGCCATGTGGAGCCCAGTGCCGGGATTGAATTTACAACCCTGAGATCAAGAGTCGGACCTTAACCGACTGAAACACCCAGGCTCCCTGAATGTATGCCATTTTGTAACCTATCATACTGATATATAGAAAATATATACAGATTTATATATATACACATATGTATGTTTGCACTGAATATTGGCAAGCACAGAGGAGAGCCGTTTAAATTATGCAGCTTGGATTTTTGGAGTTTGACACACGGGCACGCACATGCCTACACACAGACCCAAACACGCCGGGTGTGAGACCAGTTACACTGGAGTCCCAGGTTCTGCTCGTCTGGCTTCCAGAATGGCTTCTTGTTTCTTCCTTTTTTTTTTTTTTTTTAAAGATTTTATTTATTTATTTGACAGATAGAGATCACAAGTAGGCAGAGAGAGAGAGAGGAGGAGCAGGCTCCCTGCCAAGCACAGAGCCCGATGTGGGGCTCGATCCTAGGATCCTGGGAACACAACCTGAGCCAAAGGCAGAGGCTTTAACCCACTGAGCCACCCAGGCGCCCCTAGCTTCTTGTTTCTTATGTTCCTCTCATATTTTTTTTTTAAAGATTTTATTTATTTATTTGAGAGAGAGGCAGTGAGAGAGCATGAGCGAGGAGAAGGTCAGAGGGAGAAGCAGACTCCCCGTGGAGCTGGGAGCCTGATGCGGGACTCGATCCCGGGTCTCCGGGATCATGACCTGAGCCGAAGGCAGTCGTCCAACCAACTGAGCCACCCAGGCGTCCCATTCCTCTCATATTTTTTTCAAGAACATTTAAGTCAAATCCCAGGCATCCTATTATTCCATGCATAAATACACCATTATGTATCCGAGATCTGGACACCCAACCGACTGAGCCACCCAGGTGCCCCACCAACATGTATCTCTTATTGATGCCGATTATGTTCAAGTTCAAATTCTTGGGCAAGAAAACAGTGGTGCTGTGTCTATGTCTGTTACAGCACGCCAGAGTGAGCGTAAGGCCTTATTGTCCATTGCAAGGAAATAACATATACATTTAGTTAAACTGCAATTGTTTTCAGTCATTCATTCACTTACCAAACTGTTATTAATTGCTGGGCATTGTCAGGAGGGAAAAAACTCCAGCCATAAAGTAAAATTGTAGCAGTGATGGAAAACAACAACAAGCCCATCCAGGTGTTTCCTTTTTTTTTTTTAATCCCTTCCCTTTCAACATCATATTATGAAAAATTTCAAACATAGAGAAAACTAGGAAGAATTACCCAGGGGATTTCTAGCATGTTAACATTTGCACATTTTAAGAACTAGATGGTGGGGGGCGCCTGGGTGGCTCAGTGGGTTAAGTCTCTGCCTTCGGCTCAGGTCATGATCTCAGGGTCCTGGGATCGAGTCCCGCATCGGGCTCCCTGCTCAGCGGGGAGCCTGCTTCCCTTCCTCTCTCTCTGCCTGCCTCTCTGCCTACTTGTGATCTCTGTCAAATAAGTACAATATTAAAAAAAAAAAAAGAACTAGATGGTGAGCTGCCAGTAGGAGCTTTGAGGCTTAGATAAATGGCTTTTCATAATTCATAATCAATGTAGTTAGAAGGTAGTTTTAAAAATCCTTACAAGTCTTTTTCCCACAAGGAAATGGAACGTTGGGAACTTTGAAGTGATGTGTCCAGAGGTCACACACAGCATGTGTTAAAGCAGGGGCATTTGCAGGAAAATTGCAATCCCTGTGCCCACCACGTCCGCTCTCTCGGTGGGGGTGCTGAGGATGGGCTGCAGTGGGGTGGGGTCCCTCAGAGGCGGCCCACACCTGCCAGATGCAAGGCAAAGGTGCTGCCTAGGTGTGGTGCTGGGCCCCCTGGAGGCTCCCTTCTCTGTGGCTGGGGTTATGGGCAGAGGGGACAGCTGGTAGGCCCTGACACAGAGTGGCCCTATGGGGAGGCCCAAGAAGGTCGGGACTACACCATTCCCACAGTCAAACACAAAAGCTGAGCCTGATGCTTCATCCACCTGGCTTTTTAACACCCTCCTTTTTTATTTTTATTTTCATTTATTTTTTTTTTTAAGATTTTATTTATTCGACAGATCACAAGCAGGCAGAGAGGCAGGCAGAGACAGAGAGAGGAGGAAGCAGGCTCCCCACTGAGCAGAGAGCCCAATGCGGGGCTCGATCCCAGGATCCTGGGATCATGACCTGAGCCGAAGGCAGAGGCTTTAACCCACTGAGCCACCCAGGCGCCCCTATTTTTTTTTTAATTTAATTTTTTTTCAGTGTTCCAAGATTGTTTGTTTATGCACCACACCCAGTGCTCCATGCAATACGTGCCCTCCTTAATACCCACCACCAGGTCCTCCTAACCCCCTTCCCACCTCCCCTCCCAAACCCTCAGATTGTTTCTCAGAGTCTACAGTTTCTCCTGGTTCTTCTCCCCCTCCAATTTCCCCCAGCCCACTTCTGCTATCCTTCACCCAATGTCCTCCGTGTTATTTCTTATGTTCCACGAGTAAGTGAAACCATGTGATAATTGACTTTCTCTGCTTCACTAGTTCACTCAGCATAATCTCCTCCAGTCCCGTCCAAGTTGATAAAAAAGTTGGGTGTTCATCCTTTCTGATGGAGGCATAAAACTCCATTGTATATGGGAACCACATCTTCTTTATCCATTCATCTGTTGAAGGGCATCTTGGCTCTTTCCACAGTTTGGTGACTGTGGCCATTGCTGCTGTGAACACTGGGGTACAGATGGCCCTTCTTTTTCCTACCTCTGTATCTTTGGGGTAAATACCCAGTAGTGCAATTGCTGGGTCATAGGGTAGCTCTGTTTTTAGTTTCTTAAGGAATCTCCACACTGTTTTCCACTGTGGCTGCACCAAGTTGCATTCCCACCAACAGTGTACAAGGGATCCCCTTTCTTCACATCCTCTCCAACACATGTTGTTTACTGTCTTGTTAATTTGGGCCATTCTAACTGGTGTAAGGTGGTATCTCAATGTGGTTTCAATTGGGATCTGCCTGATGGCTAGTGATGATGAACATTTTTTCATGTGTCTGATAGCCATTTGTATGTCTTCTTTGGAGAAGTGTCTGTTCATGTCTTCTGCGCATTTTTTAACGTGATAATCTGTTTTTTGGGTATTGAGTTTGAGGAGCTCTTTATGGATCTTGGAGATCAGCCCTTTGTCTGTAGTGTCATTTGGGACTATCTTCTCCCATTCTGTGGGTTGCCTCTTTGTTTTGTTGACTGTTTCCTTTGCTGTGGCAGAAGCTTTTGATCTTGATGAAGTCCCAAAAGTTCATTTTCACTTTTGTTTTCTTTGCCTTTGGAGACATCTTTTTTATTTTTTATTATTTGACAGAGAGAGAGAGATCACAAGTAGGCAGAGAGACAGGCAGAGAGAGAGGAAGGGAAGCAGGCTCCCAGCCAAGCAGAGACCCCGATGCAGGGCTCAATCCCAGGACCCTGGGATCACGACCTGAGCCAAAGGCAGAGGCTTTAACCCCCTGAGCCACTCAGGCGCCCCTGGAGACGTGTCTGAAAGAAGTTGCCGTGGCTGATGTGAAGAGGTTACTGCCTATGTTCTCCTCTAGGATTTTGATGGATTCCTGCCTCCCGTTGAGGTCTTTTATCCATTTCAAGTTTATCTTTGTGTATGGTGTAAGAGAATGGTCTAGTTTCATTCTTCTATGCATAGCTGTCCAATTTTCCCAGCTATTCCCATTTATTGAAGAGACTGTCTTTTTTCCACTGGATATTTTTTCCTGCTTTGTTGAAGATTAGTTGACCACAGAGTTGCGGGTCCATATCTGGGCTCTCTACTCTGTTCCACTGGTCTATGTGTCTGTTTTTGTGCCAGTACCATGCTGTCTTGGTGATCACAACTTTGTAGTAAAGCTTGAAATCAGGCAACCTGATGCCCCAGTTTTGTTTTTCTTTTTCAACATTTCCTTAGCAATCCGAACACCCCTCCTTCTTGAGATTTCTTTTCTCACCTGCATTTTGTGTATTTTGCTCCCATATCTCGCTTATTGTCCTTGCCCTCTAATTATTCCTGGCCTGCTTAAAAACCCACAGATCCCCTAGAACCTACGGGATGAGATCCAGCTCCTCCCTGGCCCGGGTTGGAGACCCTTCTCAATCCCACATGGTTGCAGTGCACAGCCCCATCTCCCACCCCCATGTGCTCACACACTCCAGCCACTCAGAGGATTTTTTTTTTCCTGAGTAAAAGTCTCCTGCCCCGAGAGTCCCACTAGCATCCGAGGAGTGATTGCCCGGGGCGCCTCTCTCTGGAGCTCTGTGTGCACACACATGTCAGCAGCAGGACCATTTCCCATGTGCCCTGTTCATCCTGTGCGCTTCTGTAAACCCGTGTGTGTGCCATCTGCCCAGATTGCCCTTTCTCCTCCCGTGCATCCGAGAAACTGTCCCTCGTGCTCAGGAAGCCTGGAGATGAGCTCCCACTTCCGGGCTCCTGTCAGTCTTTGGCGATGCCGTGGCTGCAGCCCCGACATGGCTGCATGGTGGAGCCTTGTCTGTTCCCGGGCTGGAGGGTGCCTTCGGGGCCGGGGGCAGTGTGGACCCGGCAGGGCCTTGGACGGGACTCATCCAGTTAGCACGCAAGCAAGTGCCTGCCACCCTCGGTCCCACATGGGTGCCCCGTTCTGCACCCCACAGTTCTCGCCCCAGGCCTGGTAGGTTTATCCTTTCCTGGGCCAGGGTCTCAGGGAGGGAGGGTTATGCCCCAGACCAGCCACCCTGCCTGGCTGCATTTCCGGCCACACGACCACCGGGCCAGCGGTCCACTTCCAGGGAGGAGGCCCTAGACCTCGTGTTCTTAGCCTTGTGCTCAGTTATGTTCATCCTGTTTTTGGTTTTTAACTTTCTGGTTTGTGTTTGTTGTACAGATGCTACATGTAAAACAAGGTCACAATTTTAGAAAGAAGAAACCGTAACATCCCATCGGTGACACGATGGTGTTTCCATTTCCCCATGTGCGGATGGTATTTGACATGTAGCTTTGTGTTCTGTATTGTTCTTGTTGTTGTTATTGGTGGTGGCATAGCAGCATTTTGCTTATCTTCTCCTACATGTGTTTGTTTTCTCTACTTGTCCGCCTGCTTTTTTTTGTTGTTTTAATATCAGGCCTCAGGGTTCAAGGCCTGTCTGGCTAGGATGGCGGCTCCCTCTCCCTGCATCACCCTGCCCCAGCCTGACTGGCTCTTGCAGCCTTGCTGTTGACCTACAGTCATTGCCTATTTGCCCTGAGATGGGGTCCCTGCGATTCTGAGAGCACCCTCATTGACCC